>JASDQU010029589.1:28513-41479 GCA_032191745.1 Picea mariana | reverse complement strand
ATTAGACCAAGTAGATCTTAACTAACTCGTAAGTGTCTAAATATCCTAACATCCTCCCTTAAGAACAAATTGGGATAGGATTGAAGTTTACAATGTGACACAATAAGAGAGGAAGGAGGAATTAGAGCCTATATTCCCTTGATGACAACTTCTTGAACTCCTAACATAGATTGAAGTTTGGAAAAAATCGCTTCTATAAGAGACTTTGTGAAAATGTCTACAACTTGATCTTTTGTAGGGAAAAAGAGAAATTCAATAACTTGATCATGAATGAGCTTTCTGATGAAGTGCATGTGTAGCTTGATGTTGTTTTTGCACTAATGTTAAATTGGGTCTTTGGCGATCTTGATGGCACTTTGATTGTCTCACCAAAGACTGGATGGATGTTGCTACTAGAATCCAAACTCTGAAAGAATCTGTCGAATCCATAAGGCTTATTGTCTTCCATTTACCGTTGCTCGGTACTCTTCTTCTACTGAAGAAAGTGCAATAGCTTGTTGTTTCTTATAGGCCCAAGTGACAAGTCTTGAACCAAGGATGAAAACATAACCTGCATTAGACTTCCGATCATCAGGGTCAACGTCCCAATATGAATCAGTGAAACCAACGAATAAAGGAGCCTCCCATGAAATGTAATGTATCTTGAACTAAAATGTACCACAGACATATAAAAGTATCTTTTTAGCTGCTTTCTAATAGCTTTCATGGGGTGTTTTCATATACTGGGCAACAAGAAAAACAACAAAGGAAAGATCAAGACGGGTATGAGTTAAGTATAAGAGGCTAACAACTAACTGAAAGTACAAGGTGGCATCAAGTTTGAGAGAAGTACAGGTGGCAACAAGCTTGACTCCATAATAGAAGGGATAAGGGGTTGGCTTAAAATCGTCCATGTCATCTAGAGAATCCAGTGGCAATAAGAAAGTTGTGCATTTTGGTCCAATCTCGAGGATCTTCCTTAAGACCATAAAGATATTTCTTAAGCAGAAAAACAAGGCTAGAGTCATTCTGGATATAGCCAAGAGGTTGTTCCATGTAGGTTTCTTCTTGCAAATATCCATGCAAGAAGGTGGATTTAACATCCATTTGATGGAACTCCCATTTATGTGAGGCAACAAGGGAAAGAACAAGGCAGATGGAATTCATTTTGGCTATAGAGAAAAGGAGTCATTATATTCAATTCATTCAACTTGGGAAAAACCTTTGGAAACTAACCGAGCCTTGTGTCTTTCAACACTTCCATCTAATGCATACTTAGTTCTATAGACCCATTTACATATGACAAGTTTTCTTCCTTTTGGAAGAGGTACAAGATCCAAAGTATCTCTTGAAGTTAAAGAACGATATTCTTCATTCATTGTTGTATGCCCACTTGGATGGCTTGAAGCTTCTGCAAATGTCTCTAGATCATGAGTCTTTGAAACTTGAGCCAAAAGAGAAGAGGCTCGTTGGAACTATGAATGTGTCTGATGTTGATCTCAAGGATTACCTACAAGATCACCAACTACTTCTCGTGTTGAACGAACCCATGTAGGAAGCGGTGGAGCTGGAGTTGGTGTTGGTTCAGGTTCAAAGGACTCATCCGGAGGAAGGTGAGAAGGCAGAGGTGGATTTTCATCATCACTGTCATCATCAAAATAAGAAACCAGAACAAAAGAAGGCACAAATGCCAAAGATGGTTTGCAGGCCAAACAAGTCACAAACATCGAAGATTTATTGTAGATTGAAGAAGGAACAAACACCGAATTAGGCTCGCAAGCCTAAGAAGGCATGAACGTCGAATTAGGCTCACAGGCCAAGATATTTTCATCAAATTTAGCATCCCTTCTAATAATAATTTAATTACAATGTGGTTGAAGAAGTCTATAACCTTTGACATCTTCAGAATAACCAACAAATATGCACTTATCACTTTTAGGTTTCAAATATTTCCTTTTCTCATCAGGAATTTGAGTCCATGCTATACTGCCAAATACACGAAAGTGACTTACATATAGTGTAATTTTAGTCCAAGCTTCTTCCGGTGTTATATTTTTAAGAGCCTTTGTGGGAGTGCGATTTACTATGTAATTTGCATAGTTGATGGATTTCACCCAATACTTTAGACTTAATCCCTTAGATTGGATCATACAATTAGCCATTTATTTTAATGTGCGGTTCTTTCTCTCAGAAACACCATTTTGTTGTGGTGTATATGGAACAATGTGTTTCATTTGGACGCCATGTGTAGTGTAGTAACTTGTAAAATTATTGTTCACATATTCGCCTCCATTATCTGTTCTTAACCTTTGAATTTGATGTCTAGATTGCTTTTCTACAAGGGCCTTATGGGCCAAAAACTTGTCAAAAACTTCGCTCTTATGTTTTAATAAGTAAACCAAAGTATGTCTGGAAAAGTCATCAAGGAAAGTTAATAAATATTTGCACCCATAAAAAGAAGGAGAAGAAAGTGGACCACCCAAATCCCTGTGAAAAATATGCAAAGGGCCCAAGGCATGCTAATAGGCACGTTTGTCAAAATTGTACCGATGATGTTTTCTGAGATCAAAACCAGAGGAAGACCAATCACCATCTACTGATTACATAGTTGTTTCAATGAGGAAGACCAATCACCATCTACTGATTACATAGTTGTTGCAATGAGTGATAGTTTAGATGACCAAACCGCTCATGCCAAATTTTTCTCAAGTCATCGCTATGAGCAACAAAAATTGATGAAAAAGATGATGACCCAAAGTTGTCCAACTTGTACAAACTTGTAATATCATTAGCAATTCCAGTTGCAAGAACATGCTTAGGATATTGTATATCCTTGATTACAACTTGGTGAGGTGAAAAATCTACGATTTTACCTTCACTTGAATGAGTGATTTGATATACCTATAGAAGGTTACAAGAAATACTTGGAACACATAATACATCATTGAAATGACCATTTTCTACTTGAATTGTTCCAGATCCTTCAACACTAAGAGATCTATCATCACCAACAAATATTTTCTTGGTGTTAAATTCATTTAGAGGAGAAAATATGTCTTTATCCTTAGCCATATGATAAGATTCTTCAAAATCAATAAGCCACTCATTAGAAGAAGTAGAAGTTGTATTGAAGGAGAAAACAGAAGTATAAAGTGCATGTCCATGAGAAGAATAAGAAGAAGTACAATCAATACTAATGTTGTGCTTCTTCATCACTGCTTCTAAAGCTTCCATCTTATTGAAACATTTGGACTCATCATGACCATATTTATCACAAAAGTTGCAATGTTGTCAGTCTTCTTATTTTTATATTTTTCTCCCTTGTCACCATTAGGAGCGGAAGTTGTCTGAGTGGGTTTGGGACCCTTATGTTGCTTGTTGTTGTGGCAATGATGTTTCTTCTTAGGATTCTTGGGTTTATATTTATGATGGATGACTAAGGATTTGTTTGAGGTACCTGTAGTGTTGATCACTCCAAGTTGTACCATCTTATCTTGCTCTCTAATCAAAGCATCACAAAAGGACTCAAGAGTGGGTTTTTGATAAGTTGTCCCTAGAGCCTCTTTAATGGCATAAAAGGTAGATACAAAAACAGAATATGTACTACCTAGCTTAGAAAGAATAATATAGATGCAACTCTCTTCATCCATATTTATCTTACATTCTTCGCATAAAATTTTGAGTGCTTTAAACTTAGATAGATAGTCTTCAATGCAATAAAAATCACTTGGAATTAAAGTCGGTAATTGATTTTCTAACTCTTTTGCTCGAATAATATTGTGTTTGCCAAACATAGATTCAATCTCTTCCCAAGCTTCATCGGGTTTATCCGTTTGTTAAAGGTGGAACCTTAAATTAGGAGACATGGACATTCTGATTAGTCCACGTGCTTCGTCATTCCTATTATTGTGGCTATAATTTTCTTACTGGGCAGTTGTGGCTATAATTTTCTTACTAGGCGGTTTGTCAAAGATTGTACACTAGGAACCTTCAAAAATGAACTTATAACCATGTTCATTCATTTGGCATACACTCATTAAATTATGTCTAAGACCGGGTACATAATAAACACCATGAATATCCTTCTTGTCATCTTGTTTGGTTAATACAAAAATTATACCCTTTCCTGCAACTTTCTTTTGATAATCATCTCCCAATTTAATTTGAGATGTGACAAATCTATATAAACTAGAAGAAAAATATGTGTTACATGTCATATGATTGTTGCAGCCATTGTCCAACAACCAGAGATCATGATTGTTGCTTGCTTCTTTTCTAACTTGACATGAGAAGAACATTGATTTAGATGTTCCTTCTTCATTGTTGGTAACATTTTCTCTACTCCTATTCAAATATGCTTGCTTCTTTCTACATTCACTTTTGCAGTGACCAAACTTCTTGCAATAATAACATTGGATCCTTGATTTGTCAGTCCATCTTGACTGATTAAATTTTTTTCCTCTCCCCCTTTGGTTCTGAGAGTGTCTTTGTCATTGTTTTGACTGTTCACTATGTTTTGAACATTCTTAAGTTGACCTTTCTCCTATTTGAGAGTGACCTATTCCTCATTTTCCTCATCTTATATTCCCTCAACCTCTTCCTTTGCTTATGGAGGCTTGATACTAAAATACATTCTCCAAAGATTCAATGATTTGACTGAACCAACTTTCATGGGTTAATAGAGATACCATGAGTTCTTCAACTGTTAATTGTGATAGGTATTTCGACTCTTCTATGGAGACCAATACCATATTAAATTTATTAGATGAGCCATAGGGATTTACTATCCTTATTACTGAGTTCTCTGAAGGAATTTCTCTGCGCATTTGTCATTACTTGTACATCCGTCGGATTTGGTTCCTGAAATCCATTGACTATTGCTTCCCAACAATCTTTAGAATGGAGGAAACTTTTCATCTTAATAGACCATACATCATAGTTCTTACCCGTTAAAACTGGACCTCATGTGAGCGCTGGAATGTTGCTAGACACCATGGCTTAGATATTGTTTAAATATTTCTCCTTTGTCAAAATGGGAAAAAACCCAAATGTTTTTTTTCTCTTGCTCCTTTGTCGAAATGGGAAAAACCCAATTTTTTTTCTCTTGCTCCTTTGTCGAAATGGGAAAAACCCAATTTTTTTTTCTCTTTCTCCTTTGTCAAAATGGGAAAACCCAAAATTTTTGCTCTTGGTCGCTTCTCGCTCAAAATGGGAAAAAAACCCAATTTTTTTTTGTTTGGATGCTTCCTATTCAGAGGTGGATGATCCTTGTCCACCACAAAGGAGGGCATCCAAAAGGCCAAAAATATCGCATGCATAGGCATGGGTTATGGATGCTCCCTTTACACTAGTTGGGGGCATCCATATTCCTTGGATGCTCTATATACATGGGTTATGGATGCTCCCTTTACACTAGTTGGGGGCGTCCATCTTGTTGGTTTTTAGCATGAGTATCCAATTGTTTTCAATATCATTAATCTCCACCTCTTAATTAAGATCAATGAATGTGAGGGTTTATATTAGATGTACTTCATACAATTTACCAATATAAGAGAGAAACACTATTATTATCAAATTTCCCTCTTCGCTCCCTCTAGATTAGTCCCTAGTTAAGTCACACAATTTAAAAACATAATCTTTAAAAATAAACTTTTGAAAAAGTGTTTTTTAATATTCAAAAATGTTAATCTTTTATCTAAACTTGCATGAATTTTTTTGCATATCATTCTTCCATGCATGATGTTAAAAATACCAAGTATATATACCTTGATATTGTTGGAGTTACTTCACACACACCTAGGATTTCTTTTTCCTAAGGTTTTTCCTTGTTTATTAGTCATAATTAGTCATTATCCAGTCTCCTATATTTTAGGAGAGAATATTCCACCTGGAGAATATTCTCTTTCAGTTGACACTTCAGTTTGACTAGTTGAGTTGAGTTAGATGTTGCTTTGGGATCATCACCTTGCAACATTGGGATCATCACCATGCTAATTCGACTTTGCCTTGGGATCATCACCAAACTAGCGCATTAGCCTTGATTCCCTGAGTTAACTCCTCACTACTCTCTATTCAGTCAGTTAACTGAAAATTAGTTGACTAGTTAACTCAACTAGGTGGCAGTTCACTCTCGTAACTGTGTGAGAGACTAGACTAGGTGGCAGTTCACTCCCGCAATTGCTAGTGTGTGTCCATATCACTCTATACCACCACTATGGAGCATTGGTTCACCTCCAGTGCGAACTCATTGAGCTATACAGAGTATATCATGCGTAAACTATTCATTTTTCATAACAGTTAATGAGAATTCTTTCATTCTTTCTCTCCTTCTTCTTCTTTCTCAAATTCTCTCTGCAAATGTGTGTATTATTGTTTAGCTCAATCTATTATGTGAAGTTTCAACACATTTACATGGTATCAGAGCCGACAGACTGCTAAGAAAAAGCTACACCAAAACAATTTTGCAAGTACAAAAGATTGAAGACAACAAAAAGATGGAATTCCGAAAAGAATTCATTCTTACACCTTACGACTATTTTGCATGGAAGGAGAAAATAGCCATACATCTCCGATCCAGAGGGTTATACAGGTTAACCATGAATATAGATACAGAACTGGCATCAGCCATAGAAAAATCCAAATACTTAAATTGCATGGATGAGGCACTCAGAACAATTTGTAGTCTTATTTCTCTTGATCTCCTTTTTCATATATCTTCCTGTAAGACTCCCAATGAATCCTATACCATCTTGGAAGGGCTCTTTGGAAAATAGGATGAGATGAGAGGACACATGCTGGAGGTGGAAATACTTACATTGGATCCAAAAAGCTTTGAGAATATCCAATATTTCTTTACAAAATTCAAGGATTTACTGTCGCAACTCAAAGCTTACGGGATTGACAAATTGAAGGAGGAGAAATAAATGGTTCTCACCATTCTCTCCAAGATTGGTATTGAATTCTCTATATTTGTATCTACATTCCATACTGTCAGATTCGCCTTTGGAGCCACCTTGAAGATGCCTTCTCTTGAGGACTTTATTGAATCCCTGACACAAGAGCAGACCAAGCTCATCAACAAGGGCACAATCAAAGGCCCAAAGGAACATGCACTCACTGTGCAATATGGAAGCCACAAATATAAGAAATCTAAAGATAAAGACAAACGAAAATCTCATGCACATCCGAAGAAGGAAGGGTAAACAAAACCTTTCACTGATGCCTCTGGATCCAAAGGAGAAAAGGGGAGAAATGCACATACTGTCACAAAGGATTCCATTTGGAATCTGCATGCATGCAAAAACAAATAGATCTAATGTATCAAATACTTCATCAAAACAACCTTGGATATCTCATCCCCGAGGGTGCCAAGAAGAAGAAGCCAGAAGATCTGAATTCCAAGAAAGACAATTCTAGCCATGCCTTGATTGCCATCAACTCCTCTCCTGATGCTTGGATCGTCAATTCAAGAGCATCACATCACATGCCTTCCTCAAAAGAATCATATTCTTTTTTGGATGCATGAAAAGGTCCTCCTATATTGATGGGGGGAAACTCTTCTGTCGAAGTCACCGGCAAAGGAAGGATTGAACTCACCAACGAAAGTTTCGAGAATGTGCTGCATGTTCCCAAGATTTTCGTCAACCTTCTCTCTGTGTATCATATGATGAATTCTGGCACCGGAAAGAAATTTGTATTCAAACCAAATTCCTTGGACATATATGACATGCAAACCAACTCCAGGGTTGCTACTAGTGAGGTAAATCATCAGTCTAGATTGTATACATTATCTGAATTCATTGAACCTGATTCTGCTTTACTGCTTACTCATGCTGATGAAAGTAGTAGGATATGGAACAAAAGGTTTAGAAATTTGAATTTCATATACATGCAACAACTTAGCAAGAAAATGTTAGTTGATGGTCTACCAGACATCCATTTCTCCAAGGGAGTATGTGAGGGATGTGTTCTCAGAAAACACCCTCAAGAGAAATTCGACAAGGGAAAGTCTCAGCAAGCTTCCACACCTTTAGATCTGATCCACAATGACCTCATGGGTCCTTTTCTGCATCCATCGATCAGAAAATCGAGGTTTGTTCTCATTTTTGTTGATGATTTCTCACGTTTTACATGGATCTACTTTCTTAGGAAAAAATCTGAGGTCTTTCAACACCTCAAAGATTTCAAAGCTTTGGTTGAGAGACAGTCTGGAAAGAATATCAAAGTCCTTTGAACTGATAACAGGGGAGATTATGTGAATCATGAGATCCATAATCTTTGCCATGAGGCAGGGATTCAGTTGTAGTAAATAGTTCCCTATACTCCACATCAAAACGGAGTTGCTGAGCATAAAAACAGATCTCTAAAGGAGATGGCATCTTGCATTATGCATGCAAAGTCTCTACCACAGAGACTATGGGCCGAAGCACTTAATTGTGCAACATACATCCAAAACAGATCTCCCCATAGATCTGTCAAGGATAATACCCCCTATGAGGCTTGGAACGACCTCAAACCAGAAGTGACCCACTTTCACATTTTTGGTTCACGTGCATGGGCCCAGATTCCCTCTGAAAAGAGGAAGGCACTTGATCCACAGAGCACCGAGTGCATTTTTTTTGGATACCCCGATGGTGTGAAGGGATATAAACATATTGACCTTTCCTCGGACCAACTCATCATTGAGCGAAGTGTCCAATTTGAGGAAAGTGTCTCGCATGCACCTCAACAACCGCATGCAGACACCTTCACTCTTCCACTTGTCCGAGATGATGAGCATGCATATGCCGACTCTTCTTCAGATGAGAGTTTTGATTCAGAGGACTCAGATTATTCAGGTTCAGAGTCAGTATAGTCAGATGTAGAGTCAGAGCATCCAGATGTAGTTGTAGAGCCAGAGCAGAGGCCCAAGTGGGCACATACTACTCTTCAGGATGCAGGGGATCTCGTTGGTGATCCAGGCGATACTAAGAGGACTATATCTGATTTCAAGGAGCCTCCTATTTCACTCGCTTCCACTGAACCATTGCCTTTCATGCATCTTTTCTTGGTTCAGTCTTTAGATCCACAGTCTTGTGGAGAGGTTTTTGGAAATCCCTTTTGGGAATCCGCCCTGTAGGAGGAGTACAAATCCCTTCTCAAGAACCAGACTTGGGATCTGGTTCCCCTTACTTCTGGGAGGAAACTTTTCATATGTAGATGGGTCTACAGGACCAAGAGCGCATCAGATGGATAGATCAACAGATACAAAGCCAAGTTTGTCGCCAAAGGCTTTCAGCAGGTTCATGGTATTGACTATGATGAGACCTTCAATCCAGTCGCAAAGATGGATTCCATACAATTGGCACTTTCCATTACAACAACCAAGGGATGGGAAGTTCATCAGATGGATGTGAAGAATGCATTTCTTCATGTTGATCTCTCTGAGGAGATCTATATGGAGCAGCCCCAAGTATTTATGCAGGACTCATCTTTGGTCTGTCGACTGAAGAAGTCACTTTATGGCCTCAAGCAGGCTCCAAGGGCATGGTATGCCAATATGGACTCCTACCTATTGTCACAGAACTTTGTACGTTGTAAATCAAACCCGAATGTCTACATGCTCAGGACAGATGATTCACTTCTACTTTTAGTTCTATATGTCGATGATTTGTTGATCACTGGGTGCTCAACTTCAATGATTGTTACAGTCAAGAGGATTCTACATGATAGGTTTTTGATGATGGACATGGGTCTGCTACACTTCTTCCTTAGACTCGAGATTAGTCAGGATGCATTAGGCATCAAACTATCTTAGGCCAAGTATGCACAAGATCTCCTTGAGATATTTCAAATGACAGATTGCAAGTCTGCTCCGACTCCTTTCCTATCAGGAGTCAAAATTGAGGATGGTAGGGAGACTCCACTGGTTGAAAACACACTGTACAGACAATTAGTGGGGATCTTTTTGTATCTCACACACTCCATACTAGACCTCTCATATGCAGTTGGCGCAGTTTCCAGGTTCATGCAGGAGTCACATGAGCTACATTGGAAATATACAAAGTGTATCCTTCGATACGTACAGGGAACCATCACGTTTGGGATTCATTATGCAATTGACTCTACATTAGATCTCATTGGGTTTACTGATTCTGAATGGGCTGGCGATAGCATTGATCGCAAGTCCACATCTGGTTACTCACTCAGTCTTGGTTCCGGGCCTATCTGTTGGTCTAGCAAGAAGCAAGATACCATCTCTCTATCTTCATCCTAGGCAGAGTACAGAGGGGTAGTTAACATAACCATTCAGGCTATGTGGCTACAACATTTTCTCAATGATTTGGGCATTCAGTTTCATCGGTCGATCATCATCTGGTGTGACAACTAGAGCACTTTGAAGTTCTGTATAGATCCAATTCAGAGGTAGTGGACGAAGCATATCGAGATCCACATGCACTACATATAGGGCTTAGTACACAAGGGGATCATCGACTTATAGTTATGTCCTTCAACAGAACAGATGACAAACATCTTCATCAAGACCTTCACTGAGCAGAAGTTATATTCTCTGCAAAGTCGTCTTGGAGTGAAGGACACAGTTGCCTAACAAATGTAGTTATTATTTTTACATACATTGTACCTTGAGGGGGAGTTTTCCCATGAGGTTTTCCCTCTTTCCTCACTTTATTTTCAGTGTATATTTTGTACTTGGGTACCTAACATGGCCTTGTTTCCGGGACCCAATCTTTATTTTCACCATAGTGATGTTCAGGGGGGGTGTTGGAGTTACTTCACACACACCTAGGATTTCTTTTTCCTAAGGTTTTTCCTTATTTATTATTCATAATTAGTCATTATCCAGTATCCTATATTTTAGGAGAGAATATTCCATCTGGATAATATTCTCTTTCAGTTGACACTTCAGTTTGACTAGTTGAGTTGATTTTAGATGTTGCATTGGGATCATCACCATGCAAAATTGGGATCATCACCATGCTAATTCAACCTTACCTTGGGATCATCACCAAACTGGTGCATTAGCCTTGATTCCATGAGTTAACTCCTCACTACTCTCTGTTTAGTCAGTTAACTGAAGACTAGTTGACTAGTTAACTCAACTAGGTGGCAGTGCACTCCCGTAACTACCTGAGAGACTAGACTAGGTGGCAGTTCACTCCCGTAACTATTGGTGTGTGTCCATATCACTCTATACCACCACTATGGAACATTGGTTCACCTCCAGCGCAAACTCATTGAGCTATACAGAGTATATCATGTGTAAACTATTCATTTTTCATAACAATTAATGAGAATTATTTCATTCTTTCTCTCCTTCTTCTTCTTTCTCAAATTCTCTCTGCAAATGTGTGTATTATTATTTAGCTAGATATATTATGTGCAGGTTCAACACATTTACATATATATATTTATCACTACAAAGTTTCTTCTCAACCTCATATAGGTGCATGGAATCATTTACAATTATCATAGGTTAAGTTTTCCAATTATAAATTTGCATTCATAATCTAACAAACACCTTATTTCTACAATTTTCCTCCATTAAAATTGTAGAAATACATTATCATTATTATCATGATTGAATACAAAGCTCAATTAGATATTTTCATATGTTATTATGTTTGGCACATTCTCAGGCAAAATACATAGGGGCTCAATTATCTATGAATGAAGTGAATGAATTAGAAGAAAAGGGTCGAATAGAGCAGCTTGTTCCATGTATCAAGAACACCAGAAAGACACCAATGGCTACAATCGGAATAGAGGCTAGGATTCTTTCACAAGCCTCTATAGTTCATACAGACACAGGGGAAATTGCAGAACGATCTCCATCAGAAGTGGTCCACCTACCTGCAACAGTTCCATCTCACATCAAGTATAAGATATGTATCTCCAATCGTGTGGTTGACTGCCTTAGTCGGCCTCCTATGGCTTCACTTAACATTGTGCTCCATTCATGTGGACATGAAACATCGAAGTGGCCCCAACTTTACTAGCAAGATCCAGACTTCGCCACCACATATCAGCTCTTGGGCACATGCGCTAATGTCACTTATTTTCACATTCAGGATGAACTCTATGCCACCTAGACCATCTCTGTGTTCCTACAAGCGAGCGTGCAAAGCTGGTTTGGGAAGCCCACTACAGTCGGGTGGCAGGACATTTTGGCATAGAGAAAACTGTGGTCGTCCTTCAGAAACATTTTTATTGGCCAAAAATTTGATAGGAGGTCAGCAAGTATATCATATATTGTACTGCTTGCACCATTGCCAAGCCAACCATCAAGAAGAAAGGATTATATACCCCTCTTCCTATTCATGAGAAACCATGGGAATCCATATCCATGGATTACATGTCTAGTTTGTCGTCCACCAAGCACGGAAATGACTACATGTTTATGGTTGTTGATCAATTTTTGAATACGTCCATCCTCACATCCTGTAAGAAGAATGTCACAGTGGTAGATACTACCAATCTCTTCCTCGAACGCGTTTGGGTTCACTTTGGAATACCATAGACCATCATCTCCGACCAAGACAACAGGTTCCTCAGCACCTTTTGGTTGAGTCGCTGGTCTCTGTTGGACACCAAGCTCACAAAATCCACTTCATTCCACCCCCAAACCGATGTCCAAACTAAGGTCGTCAATCGGATGATTGTGCACATCCTGCACATGTGCAATTATAAGCATCTCCGTAGATGGGACGAGAGTCTCCCATATTTCCAACACAGTTACAATAAGGCTCTCCATAGTTCCATCCTCCATAGTCCATTTCAGGTGGGTCTGCGATTCCAACCCTTGGGACCCATTGATGTTGCACTTCCTCTTGCCACCACACAAACAAAATCTTCCCCTGATGATCCGGATTATTTTCGGCACGAAATGAGAGCGGAGATATAATAAGGAAATGCACAGAGATATCACAGATATTCAATAATATAACATAAATGTATCAGAGATGCAACCATAAACACAGATATACAGTA
>JASDQU010029589.1:17131-27634 GCA_032191745.1 Picea mariana | reverse complement strand
CTAGTTTGGATCTATTATTTCAGATCTGTATCAGATCTTTTACTTAGATCTGATCTTGAGCTACTTAGCATCAGATCCAGTGATAAATGAAGTCTGTGTTAACATTGGTTACTATTTAGATATTCTAATGATTTGCTAATCAAGAAATAGTACACTGGTTGAGTTTAGTTCAGGTATGAACTTTGTGTATATTTTCATTTTGATTATTCTCCCTAATTTTAGTAGCTCTCACTGTGATCTAGCTACCTTCCTATCTAAAATTTATAAAAAGACATCTCTGTCTTGCTTTACTTTTATAATTCTAACAAAAATGAACTCCTTGAGCTCTTAATTTCTTGTTATATTTATATTAAAAATACTTCAATTAGATTTGACCGAGTCACACACATTAAGACCCATTTATTTAAGTCTCAAGCTCACCACTACATTCCAATAATCACAATACTAAATGATGGAAATAAGAATAATAATAAAAAAGACAACTACATTAATATCAAATATTTGAACTTCTTCCTAGATAAAATGAAACTAGGTACAATAATTGTAGTGAGAAAGCAATTTTATAAGTATAAGGGCCACGTGTCCACGGACTGTGAGTTGGCCGCAGGTGGCCAGCCCTGTGGCCAAGCCGAGGGCATTCCCACGGCTTGGCCACAAGGCTGGCCACCCACGACCAACTCACAGTCCAACACTACAAATTAAACTACAAATAATATAAACACTACACTATATTCTAAAACATTTCAACCATACATTTTACATTATTTGGGCCCATGTTGGACTGTGAGTTGGACGCGGGTGGCCATCCCTGTGGCCAAGCCGAGGGCACACCCACGACTTGGCCACAGGGCTGGCCACTTGCGGCCAACTCACAGTCCAACACTACAAATTAAACTACAAATAATATAAACACTACACTATATTCTAAAACATTTCAACCATACATTTTACATTATTTGGTCCCCTATTGGACTGTGAGTTGGACGCGGGTGGCCAGCCCTGTGGCCAAGCTGAGGGCACACCTACGGCTTGGCCACAGGGCTGGCCACCCGTGGCCAACTCACAGTCCAACACTACAAATTAAACTACAAATAATATAAACACTACACTATATTCTAAAACATTTCAACCATACATTTTACATTATTTGGGCCCCTGTTGGACTGTGAGTTGGACACAGATGGCCAGCCCTGTGGCCAAGCTGAGGGCATGCCCACGGCTTGGCCACAAGGCTGGCCACCCGCGACCAACTCATAGTCCAACACTACAAATAATATAAACACTACACTATATTCTAAAACATTTCAACCATACATTTTACATTATTCGGGCCCCTATTGGACTGTGAGTTGGACGCGGGTGGCTAGCCCTGTGGCCAAGCCGAGGGCACGCCCACGGCTTGGCCACAAGGCTAGCCACCCACGGCCAACTCACATTCCAACACTACAAATTACACTACAAATAATATAAACACTGCACTACAAATTACATTACAAATTACCTGTTGTTCGGCACGTCCATGCTCGCAAACGCAACGACGACCCCTGCACTCATGAACTCACGACAACCTCACGATGACTGCTGTGTGCAACCACCTCACAGACAACCTCACAATCTCACGTCCTCTGCTCTCATGAAACGACAACAAATTTTGTAAAATGTCTCAACATCGATGTGTGGTTGATATATAAACAATCTTTCGGCCAAAAGATTGTTCGGCCGAACAAATTTTCGGCCGAAATATTGTTTGGCCAAACTATCGTTCGGCTGAAAGAGGATTGTCGAAAAGAAAATATCCAGTTGACTAAATTTGTACATGCAAATCAAGGGTGCAATTATTGCACCGTTTGATTTGACGTTTCTTTTTTCGGTCGAAAACAATATCTTTCGGCTGAAAAAATGTTTTTCGGAATTTTGGAGACCTGATTGTCACGGAAGTGTAACCCACCTTCGTGATTTCATTTGCATATAGGCTATATAATCCTATTACCAAGAAGTTGATAGTAACCAAAGATGTGAAATTCCAAGAATATAAATCTTGGGATAACCAAACAAGTGAAATGCTTGTAGAATAGATTCCTTCTATACAAGAAGATAAGTAGGTGGAAGCTATAGGACAACAAGGTTCTCCACCAAGACTTCCAAGATTGCAAGTAAAGGTTCAAGGAAAACAAACATGGCATAGTTATTCCTCTTCTTCTAGCAATGATTTGGATCCGACTATAGCAAACTTAAGGAACCAAAGAACAATAAGATTGAGAGAAATTTATGAGAAGAATGATGACATGGTGATCTGGATTTAGGAGAGGAACGAGCTAATTACAAAGTGAATACCATAAACACAGAGATAGGAAGAATAACAAAAATATTCAGTGAAGAATATCTTCTATTAAATAATAAAATAGGTTGAAACTGTAAAAGTGCATAACTGAAACTTGCTTGAATGGTGGTAGATATCTCTGAGAAGAGATGTGGCTGCTACGTGCATCTGTATGAGTAGAATGGATTACAATGAGGCTCCATAGGCCCTTTTCATATTACTCATGAATGCCAAAACCTTAGACATCCAAAAACCTAACCCTAGAAGGTGAAACACCAAAAGTTATGTGGGCCCTCTGGGTAAGTTGGTGTAATTTGGTACCTCAACTTATTAGGGTCATAACTTTTTCATTCAACCTCTATTTTAAGCGTGTGATAGCCCGTTGGAAAAGTCTTTCATAGAACTACACATTCCGCCATCAGACTCTGACTCTGTCTATAGTCTGACTGTGGCAAGCCAAAAAAACAATGTTTAGGGCCCCAAAACAACCCTGAAATTAAAACAAGATGTGCTGACATGAAAACATACAAAATAGGCCAGTTGGATCAGGTGAGAAGCCACCCGTATCCACTTGGAGAATGTGTGAGGCTTCAGACATCCCTAGAAGTGTAGAACTCACAATTATAAAGAAGTACAGAAAGACGTGATGAACAAAAACGGACACGAGGGGCTAGTTGGAATAGGTGGGTGGCCACCAATATCCATCTGGATCAATTCCCCCCCTTAGGAAGCAATGGTATCCATTGCATTGAGTTCCCCCATCAGTTGAGGAAACTTTTGCTGGATTTGGCCCTGGGTGAGCCACTTGCCTTGGTGTAGGATTTGCCCTGCCTTGACAACCCGATAAAGATGGATCTGTTGTTGGAGAGTGCCCTTGAGCTGTGTGTCCACTATCTGATCGGTGGATGCTTGTTCCATGCAGTCAAGGGAGATATATTGGTGTCAATTTTTTGGCGATCGAGGTGTCCAATAATGGTGGAAAATATAGCCGAAGGAGGTCCACATTGAATACTGGATGTAGAACAAGGAAGGGTGGAGTGTTGAGCTCAAAAGCATTGCTACCCACAACCTTAGTGATAGTGTAAGACCCATAACGAAGTGGCCAAAGCTTCTGATGGGGCCCGGTGAGACTCTCCTTCTACAAATGTAACCAAACTTTGTCACCAACCTAAAACTGGTTTGGTACCTTGTGTTATCATGGCATTGCTTGTACTTAGCATTGGATTTCTGCAAAATCTCCTAGACCTGTTGGAGGATATGCTAAATCTTCTCAATGAATCTCGTGGCTTTGTCGATCACAAACTAATCAGGGGAAGATTTTGTCTATGTGGTGGCAAGAGGAAGTGCAACATCAATGGGTCCCAAGGGTTGGAATCCCAGACCCACCTGAAATGGGCTATGGACGATGGAACTATGGAGAGCCTTATTGTAGCTGTGTTGGAAATATGGGAGACTCTCGTCCCATCTACAAAGATGCTTATAATTGCACATGCGCAGGATGTGCACAATCATCCGATTGACAACCTCGGTTTGGACATTGGTTTGGGGGTAGAATAAAGTGGATTTTGTGAGCTTGGTGTCCAACAAAGACCAGCGACTCGACCAAAAGGTGCTGAGGAACCTATTGTCTTGGTCGGAGATGATGGTCTGTGGTATTCCAAAGTGAACCCAAACACGTTCGAAGAAGATATTGGTAGTATATACCGCTGTGACATTCTTCTTATAGGATGTGAGGATGGCCGTATTCGAAAACCGATCAACGACCATAAACACGCAGTCATTTCCGTGCTTGGTGGATGACAAACTATATATGTAATCCATGGATATGGATTCCCACATTTTCTCAGGAATAGGAAGAGGGGTATATAATCCTTTCTTCTTGATGGTTGGCTTGGAAATGGTGCAAGCAGTGCAATATATGATATACTTGCTGACCTCTTGTCGAATTTTTGGCCAATAAAAATGTTTCTAAAGGACGACCACAGTTTTATCTACGCCAAAATGTCCTGCCACCCGACTGTAGTGGGCTTCCTAAACCATCTTTGCACACTCTCTTGTAGGAACACAGAGATGGTCCAAGTGGCATAGAGTTCGTCCTGAATGTGAAAATAAGTGACAATAGCGCATGTGCCCAAGAGCTGATATGTGGTGGCGAAGTCTGGATCTTGCTGGTAAAGTTGGGGCCACTCTGATGTTTCATGTCCACATGAATGGAGCACAGTGTTAAGTGAAGCCATGGGAGGCTGACTGAGGCAGTTAGCCACACGATTGGAGATACCTATCTTATACTTGATGTGAGATGGAACTGTTGCAGGTAGGTGGACCACTTCTGATGGAGATCGTTATGTAATTTCCCCTATGTCTGTATGAACTGTAGAGGCTTGTGAAAGAATCCCGGCCTCTATTCTGATTGTATCCATTGGTGTCTTTCTAGTGTTCTTGATACATGGAACAAGCTGCTCTATTCGGCCCTTTTCTTCTGATTCATTCACTTCATTCATAGATAATTGAGCCCTTATGTATTTTGCCTGAGAATGTGACAAACATAATAATGCATGTGAATATATAATTGAGCTTTGGATTCAATCATGATAATAATGATAATGTATTTCTACAATTTTAAGGGAGGAAAATTGTAGAAATAATGTGTTTGTTAGATTATGAATGCAAATTTATAATTGGAAAACTTAACCTATGATAATTGTAAATGATTCCATGCACCTATATGAGGTTGAGAAGAAACTTTGTAGTGATAAACATATATCTGTAAATGTGTTGAACCTGCACATAAGAGATCTAGCTAAATAATAATACACACATTTGCAGAGATAATTTGATAAAGAAGAAGAAGGAGAGAAAGAATGAAATAAATCTCATTAATCATTATGAAAAATGAATAGTTTACACATGATATACTCTGTATAGCTCAATGAGTTTGCGCTGGAGTTGAACCAATGCACCATAGTGGTGGTATAGAGTGATATGGACACACACCAACAGTTACGGGAGTGAACTGCCACCTAGTCTAGTCTCTCAGGTAGTTACGGGAGTGCACTGCCACCTAGTTGAGTTAACTAGTCAACTAGTCTTCAGTTAACTGACTAAACAGAGAGTAGTGAGGATTTAACTCAGGGAATCAAGGCTAACGCACTAGTTTGGTGATGATCCCAAGGTAAGGTCGAATTANGAAAGAGGGAAAACCTCATGGGAAAACTCCCCCTCAAGGTACAATGTATGTAAAAATAATAACTACAGTTGTTAGGCAACTATGTTCTTCACTCCAAGACGACTTTGCAATGAATATAACTTCTGCTCAGTGAAGGTCTTGATGAAGATTTTTGTCGTCTGTTCTATTGAAGGACATAACTATAAGTCGATGATCCCTTTGTGTACTAAGCCCTAGATGTAGTGCATGTGGATCTCGATTTGCTTTGTCCACTGCCTCTGAACTAGATCTATACAGAACTTCAGAGTGCTCTAGTTGTCACACTAGATGACGATTGACCGATGAACTGAATGCCCAAATCATTGAGAAAATGTTGTAGCCACATAGCCTGAATGGTTATGTTAACTACCCCTCTGTACTCTGCCTAGGATGAAGATAGAGAAATGGTAGCTTGCTTCTTGCTATACCAACAGATAGGCCTGGAACTAAGACTGAGTGAGTAACCAGATGTGGACTTGCGATCAATGCTATCGCCAACCCATTTGGAATTAGTAAACCCGATGAGATATAATGTAGAGTCAGTTGCATAATGAATCCCAAAGGTGATGGTTCCCTGTACGTATCGAAGGATACACTTTGCAGATTTCCAATGTAGCTCATGCGACTCCTGCATGAACCTGGAAACTGCGCCAACTGCATATGAGAGGTCTAGTATGGAGTGTGTGAGATAAAACAAGCTCCCCACTAATTGTCTGTACAGTGTGCTGTCAACCAGTGGAGTCTCCCTGCCATCCTCAATTTTGACTCCTGATAGGAAAGGAGTCGGAGCAGACTTGCAATCTGTCATTTGAAATGTCTCAAGGAGATCTTGTGCATACTTGGCGTGAGATAGTTTGATGCCTGATGCATCTTGACTGATCTCAAGTTTAAGGAAGAAGTGTAGCAGACCCATGTCCATCATCAAAAACCTATCATGTAGAATCCTCTTGGCTGCAGCAATCACTGAAGTCGAGCACCCAATGATCAACAAATCATCGACATATAGAACTAAAAGTAGAAGTGAATCATCTATCCTGAGCATGTAGACATTCGGGTTTGATTTACAACGTACAAATTTCTGTGACAATTGGTAGGATTCCATCTTGGCATAACATGCCCTTGGGGCCTGCTTGAGGCCATAAAGTGACTTCTTCAGTCGACATACCAAATATGAGTCCTTCATAAATCCTTGGGACTGCTCCATATAGATCTCCTCAGAGAGATCAACATGAATAAATGCATTCTTCACATCCATCTGATGAACTTACTATCCCTTGGTTGTTGTAATGGCAAGTGAAAATTGTATGGAATCCATCTTCGCTACTGGAGTGAAGGTCTCATCATGGTCAATACCATGAACTTGTTGAAAGCCTTTGGTGACAAACTTGGCTTTGTATCTGCTGATCTGTCCATCCGATGCACTCTTGGTCTTGTAGACCCATCTACATATGACAAGTTTCCTCCCAGAAGTAAGGGGAACCAGATCCTAAGTCTGGTTCTTGAGAAGGGATTTGTACTCCTCCTGCAGGGCGGATTCCCAAAAGGGATTTCTAACAGCCTCGCCATAAGATTGTGGATCTGAAGATTGAACCAAGAAAAGATGCATGGAAGAAAATGGTTCAGTGGAAGCGAGTGAAATAGGAGGCTCCTTGAAATCAGATCGAGTCCTCTTAGTATCGCTTGGATCACCAATGAGATCCCCTGCATCCTAAAGAGTAGTCTGTGCCCACTTCGGCCTCTGCTCTGGCTCTGCAACTACATCTGGATGCTCTGACTCTGCATCTGACTGTACTGACTCTGAATCTGAATCATCCGAGTCCTCTGAATCAGAACTCTCATCTGAAGAAGAGTCGACATATGCATGCTCATCATCTCGGATAGGTGGAAGAGTGAAGGTGTCTGCATGCGACTGTTGAGGTGCATGCGAGACACTTTCCTCAAATTGGACACTTCATTCAATGATTATTCGGTCTGAGGAAAGGTCAATATGTCTATATCCCCTCACACCATCAGGGTATCCAACAAAAATTCACTCAGTGCTCTGTGGATCAAGTGCCTTCCTCTTTTCAGAGGGAATCTGGGCCCATGCACGTGAACCAAAAATGTGAAAGTGGGTCACTTCTGGTTTGAGGCCGCTCCAAGCCTCGTAGGGGGTATTATCCTTGACAAATCTATGGGGAGATCTGTTTTGGATGTATGTTTCACAATTAAGTGCTTCGGCCCATAGTATCTATGTTAGAGACTTTGTATGCATCATGCAAGATGCCATCTCCTTTAGAGATCTGTTTTTCCGCTCAACAACTATGTTTTGATGTGGAGTATAGGGAATTGTGTGCTACAATTGAATCCCTGCCTCATGGAAAATATTATGGATCTCATGATTCACATATTCTCCCTCGTTATCAGTTTGAAGGACTTTGATATTCTTTTCGAACTGTGTCTCAACCAAAGCTTTGAAATTTTTGAGGTGTTGAAAGACTCAGATTTTTTCCTGAGAAAGTAGATCCATGTAAAATGTGAGAAATCGTCAACAAAAATGAGAACAAACCTCTCTTTGCTGATCAATGGATGTAGAAAAGGACGCATGAGGTCACTATGGATCAGATCGAAAGGTGTGGAAGCTTGCTGAGACTTTCCCTTGTCAAATTTCTCTTGAGGGTGTTTTCTGAGAACACATCCCTCACATACTCCCTTGGAGAAATGGATGTTTGGTAGACCATAAACTAATATTTTATTGCTAAGTTCTTGCATGTATCTAAAATTCAAATGTCCAAACCTTTTGTGCCATATCCTACTACTTTCATCAGCACGAGTAAGCAGTAAAGCAGAATCAGGTTCAATGAATTCATAAAATGTATACAATCTAGATTGATGATTTACCTCATCGGTAGCAACCCTAGAGTTGGTTTGCATGTTGTATATGTCCAAGGCATTTGGTTTGAATACGAATTTATTTCCAGTGCTGAAATTCATCATATGATACACAGAGAGAAGGTTGACGGAAATATTGGGAACATGCAACACATTCTCGAAACTTCCATTGGTGAGTTCAATCCTTCCTTTGCAGGTGACTTCGACAGAAGAGTTGTCCCCCATCAAAATAGGAGGACCTTTGCATACATCCAAAGAAGAATATGATGCTTTTGAGGAAGGCATGTGATGTGATGCTNGAGGAGTTGATGGCAATCAAGGCATGGCTAGAATTGCCTTTCTTGGAATTCAGATCTTCTGGCTTCTTCTTCTTGGCACCCTTAGGGATGCGATATCCAAGGTTGTTTTGCTGAAGTATTTGATACATTAGATCTATTTTTTTTCCATGCATGTGGATTTCAAATGGAATTCTTTGTGACAGTATGTGCATTTCTCCCCTTTTCTCCTTTGGATCCGGAGGCATCAGTGAAAGGTTTTGTGTACCCTTCCTTCTTCGGATGTGCATGAGATTTTTGTTTGTCTTTATATTTAGATTTATTATATTTGTGGCTTCCATATTGCACAGTGAGTGCATGTGCCTTTGGGCCTTTGATTGTGCCCTTGTTGATGAGCTTGGTCTGCTCTTGTGTCAGGGATTCAATAAAGTTCTCAAGAGAAGGCATCTTCAAGGTGGCTCCAGAGGTGAATTTGACAGTATGGAATGTAGATAAAAATACAGATAATTCAATACCAATCTTGGAGAGAATGGTGAGAACCATTTATTTTCCCTCCTTCAATTTGTCAATCCCGCAAGCTTTGAGTTGCGACAGTAAATCCTTGAATTTTGTAAAGAAATATTGGATATTCTCAAAGCTTTTTGGATCCAATGTAAGTATTTCCACCTCCAGCATGTGTCCCCTCATCTCATCCTATTTTCCAAAGATCCATTCCAAGATGGTCTAGGATTCATTGGGAGTCTTACAGGAAGATATATGAAAAAGGAGATCAAGAGAAATAAGATTACAAATTGTTCTGAGTGCCTCATCCATGCAATTTAAGTATTTGGATTTTTCTATGGCTGATGTCAGTTCTGTATCTATATTCATGGTTAACCTGTACAACCCTCTGGATTGGAGATGTATGGCTATTTTCTCCTTCCATGCAAAATAGTCGTAAGGTGTAAGAATGGATTCTTTTCAGAATTCCATCTTTTTGTTGTCTTCAATCTTTTGTACTTGCAAAATTGTTTTGGTGTAGCTTTTTCTTAGTAGTATGTCGGCTCTGATACCATGTAAATGTGTTGAAACTTCACAGAATAGATCTAGCTAAACAATAATACACACATTTGCAGAGAGAATTTGAGAAAGAAGAAGAAGGAGAGAAACAATGAAAGAATTCTCATTAACTGTTATGAAAAATGAATAGTTTACGCATGATATACTCTATATAGCTCAATGAGTTCACACTGGAGGTGAACCAATGCTCCATAGTGGTGGTATAGAGTGATCTGGACACACACTATCAATTGTTGGAGTGAACTGCCACCTAGTCTAGTCTCTCACACAGTTACGGGAGTGAACTGCCACCTAGTTGAGTTAACTAGTCAACTAATCTTCAGTTAACTGACTGAATAGAGAGTAGTGAGGAGTTAACTCAGGGAATCAAGGCTAATGCACTAGTTTGGTGATGATCCCAAGGCAAGGTCAAATTAGCATGGTGATGATCCCAATGTTGCATGGTGATGATCCCAAAACAACATCTAACTCAACTCAACTAGTCAAACTGAAGTGTCAACTGAAAGAGAATATTCTCCAGGTGGAATATTCTCTCCTAAAATATAGGAGACTAGATAGTGACTAATTATGACTAATAAACAAGGAAAAACCTTAGGAAAAAGAAATCCTAGGTGTGTGTGAAGTAACTCCAACAATATCAAGGTATATATACTTGGTATTTTTAACATCATGCATGGAAGAATGATATGCAAAAAACTTCATGCAAGTTTAGATAAAAGATTAACATTTTTGAATATTAAAAAACACTTTTTCAAAAGTTTATTTTTAAAGAT
>JASDQU010029589.1:0-16588 GCA_032191745.1 Picea mariana | reverse complement strand
GTATACCATTGACACCAGTATCAGATGGTGTCTTTATATGATAAATCATTTTTCAACTGCTGTTAGTGATAGGTCGGAAAATGATCGGGACAAATTTTGTGTTTGGTGAAACATTGCTTACTTTCTTTTAATTGGAATTTTAGTTTTGTCATCGGCGTTCACTTTTTCTATATGTTACAATGGGAAAAATCGGAAAAATCAATTTTCTATATTTCAGAATGGGAAAAATCAGTTCTCTAAAAGTCAGTTCTCTATTATATATGGGAAAAATAAACACCAGAGTCGCATAAAACTGTTCCTCCTCCTGCGCCCTTTACCTTCGAGATCATGGCTGCCACGAGAATCGTAAGCCATCTTCAATGGCCACAAAAGAACTTTCACCTGACTTCACTACCAGTACTGCTCATTCATTTCATGAATCTCCTCCCCACTATCTGTCTTTGTCTAGGTTCCTCCCATTCCTCGTTTAATTCATCTACTCCTTTGTCGGAATTCAATGGCGATTTAGATTTGACGAGTTCAGTGGAAACAAGAATTTCTAGCAATATGATTCATACGCATTTATCTAACCTAGAAAAACAGCCCCAAAATCTTCCAATGCCAGAAATAATTGTCGGGGAGAAGTGTGATATATTCACAGGGAGATGGGTTCACGATTTATCCTATCCGCTTTATGATTGGAGTAAATGCCCTTATATCGACGGCGAATTCAACTGCCAGAAAAGTGGAAGGCCAGACTCGGACTACGAGAAATGGAGATGGAAGCCTCGTGACTGCAATATTCCCAGGTCGGAAAACAGAATATATGTGTGTGTGTATGGTGTTTTTATTATAAAAGTTTTGTGAATTGTACTTGGTGTTAATTAGGTTTTGGTGCAGATTCAACGCCCTGTACCTGCTTCAGAGACTCAGGGGAAAGAATATTATGTTCGTCGGGGATTCTCTAACTAACAATCAATGGCAATCTATGCTGTGCCTTCTCAGCTCAGTATTGCCACTCGGACGGACGGTCTTAATTAATGGACAACCTGTCTCGACTTTCAAAGCCTTGGTAATACAGTTGTTATTAGTACGATACTGTGCATATATGCATATCCGTGGATTGTATTTTTTCTTCTTCAATGCATGAAAAACTCATTGTGATAACACCCATTAGGGTTTGAATTAGGGTTTGAATTTAATTTCGATCATTGTGATAACACCCATCCGAAGTTGCAGTCGTACCAAAGCATGTCTGTCCACTTTCAATATAGTTTGGATCACTGTGATTACAAATGTTTTCAAGTTGCGGTCAGATCAGAAGTTGCCGCCAGATCACAGTCCAACTTGTTGAAAAAACAAGTTGTCGCCAGATCAAAGTCCAACTTATTGTTTTAATTGATAAGGGTGTTGGCTGAAACAGGATTACGGAGTTTCTGTATCGTTTCAATGGGCTCCTTACCTGGTGGACATGGTGAACAGAGTGATCGGAGGACAGCAGAAAGTTGTGCTTCAAATCGACTCGGTTGAGTTGAATGCAAGATCGTGGATGGGAGTGGATATTCTAGTTTTTGAATCCGGCCATTGGTGGAACCACACTAGCCGCGACTCAAGAAAGTAAGCCACCAACGTTACAATTCTGGTGTTCTTAGATAACTAGATGAGACAGATAAATTCTCTTTCATGGCGGACATGTAGAATTGATTCTGTGGATTTGTTTGGAAAAAGGTGGGATTACATACAAGAAGGGAAAAATCTCTACAACGACATGGATCGAATGGTTGCGTACCAGAAAGCGCTGACGACATGGGCGAACTGGATCGATTCAAACATCGATATGAGCAGAACCAGAGTCTTCTACCGTAGTATTTCTGGCGCGCATCTCAGGCAAATGATTTATCTAATTCAAAAATATGGATCATATGAAAGTGGTTTATAATGAATATTCTAAAATTAATAAGTTAGTCATTAAGCATAGATTCTTCAAATTTTCTTCCTAACAGAGCTTTGGCTTTTAAATGTTATTAACGTATATCGTTTTCTTATGATTTGTGATGAACAGTTCAAGGGACTGGAAGAATCCTAGAGGGCCCAACTGTTACAACGAGACAGAACCGATCTTGGGGTCTTCATATCCAGGTCCTTATCCTGCCCAGTTACAAATTGCCGAGGGTGTTGTGAGCCGGATGAAATCCAGCGTTTCCTTCCTAAACATCACGACGTTGTCGCTGTTGAGGAAGGATGCTCACCCTTCAATTTACAGCACCGATTTAACAGCGGTGCAGCGAAAGAATCCAGGCCTCAATTCCGATTGTAGCCATTGGTGTCTTCCTGGTGTTCCTGATACATGGAACGAGCTGCTCTATTCGGCCCTTTTCTTCTGATTCATTCACTTCATTCATAGATAATTGAAGCCCTATGTATTTTGCCTGAGAATGTGCCAAACACAATAACGTATGCGAATATCTAATTGAGCTTTGGATTCAATCATGATAATAATGATAATGTATTTCTACAATTTTAAGGTAGGAAAATTGTAGAAATAAGGTGTTTGTTAGATTATGAATGCAAATTTATAATTGGAAAACTTAACCTATGATAATTGTAAATGATTCCATGCACCTATATGAGATTGAGAAGAAAATTGGTAGTGATAAACATATATCAAGGTATATATACTTGGTATTTTTAACATCATGCATGGAAGCATGATATGCAAAAAAAACTTCATGCAAGTTTAGATAAAAGATTAACATTTTTGAATATAAAAAAACACTTTTTCAAAAGTTTATTTTTAAAGATTATGTTTTTAAAATATGTGACTTAACTAGGGATTAATCTAGAGGGAGTGAAGAGGGAAATTTGATAATAATATTGTTTCCCTCTTATATGGTAAATTGTATAAACCCTCACATTCATTGATCTTAATTAAGAGGTGGGGATTAATGATATTGAAAACAATTGGATGTTCATGCTAAAAACCTCTGGATAGGAAGCATCCAAACAAAAAAAAATTGGGTTTTTTCCCCATTTTGAATGAGAAGCGACCAAGAGCAAAAATTTTGGGTTTTCCCATTTCGACAAAGGAGCAAGAGAAAAAAAATTGGGTTTTTCCCATTTTAACAAAGGAGCAAGAGAAAAAAAATTGAGTTTTTCCCATTTCGACAAAGGATCAAGAGCAAAAAAACTTTTGGTTTTTTTCCCATTTCGACAGAGGAGCAATATTTCGAGAAGATCTAAGCCATGGTGTCTAGCAGCATTCCAACACTCACACGAGGTCCATTTTTAACAGGTAAGAACTATGATGTATGGTCTATTAAGATGAAAAATTTTCTCCAGTATAAAGATTGTTGGAAGCATTAGTCAATGGATTTCAGGAACCATATCCGACAGATCTACAAGTACTAACAAATGCGCAGAGAAATGCCCTCGGAGAAATCAGTAATAAGGATAGCAAATCCCTATGGCTCATCCAAAAAGGGTTAGAGGAATATATTTTCCCCAAATTCACAACAGTAGATCATGCCAAATAGGCATGGGATACTCTTGAAATATCCTATCAGGGCACTAACAAAGTAAAAAATGCAAAGTTGCAGAAACTCAGGAAGAGTTTTGAGACTCTTCAAATGAAGGATTAGGCTTCTATGGATTATTTTATGACCCATGTCATGAGCATCATGAATCAATGTCACACCCATGGAGAATACATTCAAGAGCAAAAGGTCATTGAGAAGGTATGTCGAATACTTCCTGGTAAATTTAATATGGTCTTTGTCGCCATAGAAGAGTCGAAAGACTTGTCACAATTGACAGTTGAAGAACTCATGGTATCTTTGTTAACCCATGAAACTAGGTTCAGTCAAATCATTGAATATTTGGAGAATGCATTTCAGTATCAGGCCTCCATAAGTAGAGGCAGAGGTTGAGGGAATAGAAGCAGAGGCAGACGAGGTAGAGGTCACTCTCAAACAATAGAAAGGTCAACTTCAGAATGTTTAGAACATAGTAAACAATAAGAACAATGACAGAGACACTCTCAGAACCAAAGGGGGAGAGGCATCAATTTTAATCAGTCAAGATGGATTGAAAAATCAAGGATCCAATGTTATTATTGCAAGAAGTTTGCTCACTACAAAATTGAATGCAGAAAGAAGAAAGCATAGTTGAATAGGGGTAGAGAAAATGTTACCAACACTGAAGAAGGAACATCTAAATCAATGTTCTTCTCATGTCAAGTTACAAAAGAAGAAAGCAACAATCATGATCTATGGTTGTTGGCCAATGGATGCAACAATCATATGACAGGTAACAAAGATTTGTTTTCTAGTTTATATCTCCGTCACATCTCAAATTAAATTGGGAGATGATTATCAAAAGAAAGTTGCAGGCAAGGGTATAATTTTTTTATTAACCAAACAAGATGAAAATAAGGATATTCATGATTTTTATTATGTACCTGGTCTTAGACATAATTTAATGAGTGTATGTCAGATGAATGGAAATGGTTATAAGTTCATTTTTTAAGGTTCCAAGTGTACAATCTTCAACAAACCACCGAGTAATAAAATTATATCCACAATACAAATGACCAAAAATATAATGTTCCCTTTGATATTGAGAAATGTAAGTTTGTC
The DNA here is from genome assembly GCA_032191745.1 of Picea mariana. Lineage (NCBI taxonomy): Eukaryota > Viridiplantae > Streptophyta > Pinopsida > Pinales > Pinaceae > Picea > Picea mariana. The sequence continues at coordinate 11,975 of JASDQU010029589.1, read as the reverse complement.
ACAGTCATATTCCCAAAATGTATCAAGCTCAGATGAGACTTGGTTGTGGAATCTTAGATATGGTCACTTACCATTTAGTAGTCTTAGTCTTTTACAGAAGAAGTCCATGGTTAAAGGTTTTCCTATTATAAATGAACAAAAAAACTCCCGTGAGAGTTATATTTTGGCCAAACACTAAAGGGACAGTTTTCTCAATGCTTCCTATAGAGTAAAAGAACACCTTGAACTAGTGCATACAGACCTTTGAGGTCCAATGAAAAATTAGTCAATAGGAGACAACTTTTATTTTCTAACATTCATTGATGATTTTAGCAGGAAAGAATGGGTGTAATTTCTCAAGCACAAATCAGAGACATTTGAAAAATTCAGAGAATTTAAATCCTTGATAGAGAAACAAAGTGGGAAGGACATCAAAGTACTCATATCAGATCGCAGAGGTGAGTATGACTCCAAGGAATTCGGAACATATTGCAGGAAACATGGAATCAAGAGACAATTTACCACATGATACACTTCACAATAGAATGGAGTATCTGAAAGGAAGAATTAGACAATAATGAATATGGCTAGAAGTATGTTAAAGGAAAAGAAATTGTCAAATGAATACTGGGGTGAAGCAGTGGCATGCTCAATCTATATTTTAAATCTGTCACCAACTAGCAATTTGGAAGATAAAGTCCCTCAATAAGCATGGGGTGGTATGAAATCTAACGTTTCTCATTTTAAAGTTTTTTGTTATGTAGCTTATGCTCATCTTCCTGAAGAGTTGAGGAGAAATATTGATGATAGAAGTGAAAAATGTATATTTGTGGGATACAATGAACAATCTAAAGCATATAAGCTATATAATCCTATTACCAAGAAGTTAATAGTAAGAAAAGATGTGAAATTCCAAGAATATAAATCTTGGGATAACCAACAATGTGAAATACTTGTAGAATAGATTCCTTCTATACAAGAAGATAAGCAGGTGGAAGCTACAGGACAACAAGGTTCTCCACCAAGACTTCCAAGATTGCAAGTAAAGGTTCAAGGAAAACAAACATGGCATAGTTATTCCTCTTCTTCTAGCAATGATTTGGATCCGACTATAGCAAACTTAAGGAACCAAAGAAAAATAAGATTGAGAGAAATTTATGAGAAGAATGATGACATGGTGATCCGGATTTAGGAGACGAACGAACTGATTATAGAGTGAATACCATAAACACAGAGATAGGAAGAATAACACAAATATTCAGTGAACAATATCTTCTATTAAATAATAAAATAGGTTGAAGCTATAAAAGTGCAGAACTGAAACTTGCTTGAATGGTGGTAGATATCTCTGAGAAGAGATGTGGCTGCTACGTGCATCCATATGAGCAGAATGGATTACAATGAGGCTCCATAGGCCCTTTTCATATTACTCATGAATGCCAAAACCCTAGACATCCAAAAACCTAACCCTAGAAGGTGAAATGCCAAAAGTTATGTGGGCCCTATGGGTAAGTTGGTGTAACTTGGTACCTCAACTTCCTAGGGTCATAACTTTTTCATTCAACCTCCATTTTAAGCACGTGATAGCCCATTGGAAAGGTATTTCAAAGAACTACACATTCCGCCATCAGACTCTAACTCTATCTATAGTCTGATTGTGGCAAGACAAAAAAACAATGTTTAGGGACCCAAAACAATCCTGAAATTACAACAAGATGTGATGACATGAAAACATACAAAATAGGCCAGTTGGATCAGGTGAGAGGCCACCCGTATCCATATGGAGAATGTGTGAGGCTTCAGATAGCCTTAGAAGTGTAGAACTCATAATTATAAAGAAATACAGAAAGACGTGATGAAAAAAAACGGACACGAGGGGCCAGTTGGAATAGGTGGGTGGCCACCAATATCCATCTGGATCAATCCCCCCCCTTAGGAAGCAATGGTATCCATTGCATTGAGTTCCCCCATCAGGTGAGGAAACATCTGTTGGATTTGGCCCCGGGTGAGCCACTTTCCTTAGTGTAGGAGTTGCATTGCCTTGACAACCCGATAAAGATGGATTTGTTGTTGGAGAGTGCCCTTGACCTGTGTGTCCACTATCTGATCGGTGGATTCTTGTTCCATGCAGTCAAGGGAGATATATTGGTGTCAGTTTTTCGGTGATTGAGGTGTCCAATAATGGTGGAAAATATGGCCGAAGGAGGTCCACATTGAATACTAGATGCAGACCAAGGAAGGGTGGAGTGTTGAGCTCAAAAGCATTGCTACCCACAACCTTGGTGATAGTGTAAGACCCATAACGAAGTGGCCAAAGCTTCTGATGGGGCCCGGTGAGACTCTCCTTCTACAAATGTAACCAAACTTTGTTGCCAACCTAAAAATGGTTTGGTACCTTGTGTTATCATGGCGTTGCTTGTACTTAGCATTGGATTTCTGCAAAATCTCCTGGACCTGTTGGAGGGTGTTCTAAATCTTCTCAATGAATCTGGTGGCTTTGTCGATCATAGACTAATCGGGGGAAGATTTTTTCTGTGTGGTGGCAAGAGGAAGTGCAACATCAATGGGTCCCAAGGGTTGGAATCCCAGACCCACCTGAAATGGGCTATGGCCAATGGAACTATGGAGAACCTTGTTGTAACTATGTTGAAAATATGGGAGACTCTCGTCCCATCTACGAGGATGCTTAGAATTTCACATGCGCAGGATGTGCACAATCATCCGATTGACGACCTCGGTTTGGCCATCAGTTTGGGGGTGGAACGAAGTGGATTTTGTGAGCTTGGTGTCCAACAGAGACCAGAGACTCGACCAAAAGGTGCTAAGGAACCTGTTGTCTCAGTCGAAGATGATAGTCTGTGGTATTCCAAAGTGAACCCAAACGCGTTCAAAGAAGAGATTGGTAGTATCTACTATTGTGACATTCTTCTTACAAGATGTGAGGATGGACATATTCGAAAACTGATCAACGACCATAGACACCCAGTCATTTTCGTGCTTGGTGGACGACAAAATAGACATGTAATCCATGGATATGGATTCCCACTGTTTCTCAGGAATAGGAAGAGGGGTGTATAATCCTTTCTTCTTGATGGTCGACTTGGCAATGGTGCAAGTAGTGAAATATATGATATACTTGCTGACCTCCTGTTGAATTTTTGGCCAATAAAAATGTTTATGAAGGACGACCATAGTTTTATCTACGCCAAAATTTCCTGCCACCTGACTGTAGTGGGCTTCCCAAACCAGATTTGCACGCTTGCTTGTAGGAACACAGAGATGGTCCAGGTGGCATAGAGTTCGTCCTGAATGTGAAAATAAGTGACAATGGCACATGTGCCCAAGAGCTGATATGTGGTGGCGAAGTCTAGATCTTGCTGGTAAAGTTGGGGCCACTCCGATGTTTCATGTCCATGTGAATGGAGCACAGTGTTAAGTGAAGCCACAGAAGGCCAACTAAGGCAGTCAGCCACATGATTGGAGATACCTATCTTATACTTTATGTGAGATGGAATTGTTGCAGGTAGGTGGACCACTTTTGATGGAGATCATTCTACAATTTCCCCTGTGTCTGTATGAACTGCAGAGGCTTATGAAAGAATCCCGGCCTCTATTCTGATTATAGCTATTGGCGTCTTTCTGGTGTTCTTGATACATGGAACAAGATTCTCTATTCGGCCCTTTTCTTCTGATTCATTCACTTCATTCATAGATAATTGAGCCCCTATGTATTTTGCTTGATAATGTGCCAAACATAATAACATATGCAAATATCTAATTGAGCTTTGGATTCAATCATGATAATAATGATAATGTATTTCTACAATTTTAAGGGAGGAAAATTGTAGAAATAAGGTGTTTGTTAGATTATGAATGCAAATTTATAATTGGAAAACTTAACCTATGATAATTGTAAATGATTCCATGTACCTATATGAGGTTGAGAAGAAAATTTGTAGTGATAAACATATATCTGTAAATGTGTTGAACCTGCACAAAATATATCTAGCTAAATAATAATACACACATTTGCAGAGCGAATTTGAGAAAGAAGAAGAAGGAGAGAAAGAATGAAAGAATTATCATTAATCGTTATGAAAAATGAATAGTTTACACATGATATACTCTGTATAGCTCAATGAGTTCACGCTGGAGGTGAACCAATGCACCATAGTGGTGGTATAGAGTGATATGGACACATACCAGTAGTTACGGGAGTGAACTGCCACCTAGTCTAGTCTCTCAGGTAGTTACGGGAGTGAACTGCCACCTAGTTGAGTTAACTAGTCAACTAGTCTTAAGTTAACTGACTGAACAGAGAGTAGTGAGGAGTTAACTCAAGGAATCAAGGCTAATGCACCAATTTGGTGATGATCCCAAGGTAAGTTCGAATTAGCATGGTGATGATCCCAATTTTGCATGGTGATGATCCCAATGCAACATCTAAACTCAACTCAACTAGTCAAACTGAAGTGTCAACTGAAAGAGAATATTATCCAGGTGGAATACTCTCTCCTAAAATATAGGAGACTGGATAATTACTAATTATAACTAATAAACAAGGAAAAACCTTAGGAAAAAGAAATCCTAGGTGTGTGTGAAATAACTCCAACACCCCCACTGAACATCACTATGGTGAAAATAAAGATTGGGTCCCAACAACGAGGCCATGTTAGGTACCCAAGTAAAAAAGATACACTGAAAATAAAGTGAGGAAAGAGGGAAAACCTCATGGGAAATCTCCCCCTCAAGGTACAATGTATGTAAAAATAAGAACTACAATTGTTAGGCAACTGTGTCCTTCACTCCAAGATGACTTCGCAGAGAATAGAACTTCTGCTCAATGAAGGTCTTGATGAAGATGTTTGTTATCTGTTCTACTGAAGGACAGAACTATAAGTCGATGATCCCCTTGTGTACTAAGTCCTAGATGTAGTGCATGTGGATCTCGATGTGCTTCGTTCGCTTCCTCTGAACTAGATCTATACAGAACTTCATAGTGCTCTAGTTGTCACACCAGATGACGATCGACCGATGAAACTGAATGCCCAAATCATTGAGAAAATGTTGTAGCCACATAGCCTGAATGGTTATGTTAACTACCCCTCTGTACTCTGCCTAGGATGAAGATAGAGAAATGGTAGCTTGCTTCTTTCTAGACCAACAGATAGGCCCAGAACCAAGACTGAGTGAGTAACCAGATGTGGACATGCGATCAATGCTATCACCAACCCAGTTAGAATCAGTAAACCCGATGAGATATAATGTAGAGTCAGTTGCATAATGAATCCCAAAGGTGATGGTACCCTGTACGTATCGAAGGATACACTTTGCAGATTTCCAATGTAGCTCATGCGACTCTTGCATGAACCTGGAAACTGCACCAATTGCATATGAGAGGTCTGGTATGGAGTGTGTGAGATACAACAAGCTCCCCACTAATTGTCTGTACAGTGTGCTATCAACCAGTGGAGTCTCCCTACCATCCTCATTTTTGACTCCTGATAGGAAAGGAGTCGGAGCAAACTTGCAGTCTGTCATTTGAAATATCTCAAGGAGATCTTGTGCATACTTGGCCTGAGATAGTTTGATGCCTGATGCATCCTAACTGATCTCGAGTCCAAGGAATAAGTGTAGCAGACCCATGTTCGTCATCAAAAACATGTCATGTAGAATCCTCTTGATTGTAACAATCGTTGAAGTCGAGCACCCAATGATCAGCAAATCATCAACATATAGAACTAAAAGTAGAAGTGAATCATCCTTCCTGAGCATGTAGACATTCAGGTCTGATTTACAACGTACAAAGTTCTGTGACAATAGGCAGGAGTCGATCTTGGCATACCATGCCCTTGGAGCCTGCTTGAGGCCATAAAGTGACTTCTTCAGTCGACAGACCAAAGATGAGTCCTGCATAAATCCTTGGGGCTGCTCCATATAGATCTCCTCAGAGAGATCAATGTGAAGAAATGCATTCTTCACATCCATCTGATGAAATTCCCATCCCTTGGTTGTTGTAATGGAAAGTTCCAATCGTATGGAATCCATCTTTTCTACTGGAGTGAAGGTCTCATCATAGTCAATATCATGAACCTGCTGAAATCCTTTGGCGACAAGCCTGGCTTTGTATCTGCTGATCTGTCCATTCGATGCGCTCTTGGTCCTATAGACCCATCTACATATGACACGTTTCCTCCCAAAAGTAAGGGGAACTAGATCCCAAGTCTGGTTCTTGATAAGGGATTTGTACTCCTCCTGCATGGTGGATTCCCAAAAGGGATTTCCAACAGCCTCTCCATAAGACTATGGATCTGAAGACTGAACCAAGAAAAGATGCATGTAAGGAAATGGTTCAGTGGAAGCGAGTGAAATATGAGGCTCCTTGAAATCAGACCGAGTCCTCCTAGTATCGCCTGGATCATCAACGAGATCCCCTGCATCCTGAAGAGTAGTATGTGCCCACTTGGGCCTCTTCTCTAGCTCTGTAACTACATCTGGATGCTATGTCTCTACATTTGACTGTACTGACTCTGAATCTGAATCATCTGAGTCCTCTGAATTAGAACTCTCATCTGAAGAAGAGTCGACATGTGCATGCTCATCATCTCAGATAGGTGGAAGAGTGAAGGTGTTTGCATGCGGCTGTTGAGGTGCATGCGAGACACTTTCCTCGAATTGGACACTTTGCTCAATGATGATTCGGTCCGAGGAAAGGTCAATATGTCTATATCCCTTCACACCATCGGGGTATCCAACAAAAATTCACTCGGTGCTCTGTGGATCAAGTGCCTTCCTCTTTTCAGAGGGAATCTAGGCCCATGCATGTGAACCAAAAATGCGAAAGTGGGTCACTTTTGGTTTGAGGTCACTTCAAGCCTCGTAAGGGGTATTATCCTTGATAGATCTATGGGGAGATCTATTTTGGATGTATGTTTCACAATTAAGTGCTTCGGCCCATAGTCTCTGTGGTAGAGACTTTGCATGCATCATGCAAGATGCCATCTCCTTTAGAGATCTGTTTTTCTGCTCAACAATTCCATTTTGATGCAGAGTATAGGGAATTGTGTGCTACAACTGAATCCCTACCTCATGGAAAAGATTATGGATATCATGATTCACATACTCTCCCCTGTTATTAGTTTGAAGGACTTTGATCTTCTTTTCGGACTGTGTCTCAACCAAATCTTTGAAATCTTTGAGGTGTTGAAAGACCTCAGATTTTTGCCTGAGAAAGTATATCCATGTAAAACGTGAGAAATCGTCAACAAAAATGAGAACAAACCTCGCTTTTCTGATTGATGGATGCGGAAAAGGACCCATGAGGCCACTGTGGATCAGATTTAAAGGTGCGAAAGCTTGCTGAGACTTTCCCTTGTCGAATTTCTCTTGAGGGTGTTTTCTAAGAACATATCCCTCACATACTCCCTTGGAGAAATGGATGTCTGGTAGACCATCAACTAATATTTGCTTGCTAAGTTTTTGCATGTATCTGAAATTCAAATGTCCAAACCTTCCGTGCCATATCCTACTACTTTCATCAGCATGAGTAAGTAGTAAAGAAGAATAAGGTTCAATGAATTCAAAAAATGTATACAATCTAGACTGATGATTTACCTCACCGGTATCAACCCTGGAGTTGGTTTGCATGTTGTATATGTCCAAGGCATTTGGTGTGAATACAAATTTCTTTCCGGTGCTAGAATTCATCATATGATACACAGAGAGAAGGTTGATGGAAATCTTGGGAACATGCAGCACATTCTCGAAACTTCCGTTGGTGAGTTCAATCCTTCCTTTGCTAGTGACTTCGACAGAAGAGTTATCCCCCATCAAAATAGGAGGACCTTTGCATGCATCCAAATAAGAATATGGTGCTTTTGAGGAAGGCATGTGATGTGATGCTCCTGAATCGACGATCCAAGCATCAGGAGAGGAGTTGATGGCAATCAAGGCATGGCTAGAATTGCCTTTCTTGGAATTCAGATCTTCTGGCTTCTTCTTCTTGGCACCCTCGGGGATGCGATATCCAAGGTTGTTTTGTTGAAGTATTTGAGACATCAGATCTATTTGTTTTTGCATGCATGTGGATTCCAAATGGAATCCTTTGTGACAGTATGTGCATTTCTCCCCTTTTCTCCTTTGGATCCGGAGTCATCGGTGAAAGGTTTTGTGTACCCTTCCTTCTTCGGATGTGCATGAGATTTCCATTTGTCTTTATCTTTAGATTTATTATATTTGTGGCTTCCATATTGCACATTGAGTGCATGCGCCTTTGGGCCTTTGATTGTGCCCTTGTTGATGAGCTTGGTCTTCTCTTGTGTCAGGGATTCGATAAAGTCCTCAAGAGAAGGCATCTTCAAGGTGGCTCCAAAGGTGAATCTAACAGTATGGAATGTAGATACAAATATAGAAAATTCAATACCAATCTTGGAGAGAATGGTGAGAACCATTTATTTCTCCTCCTTCAATTTGTCAATCCCGCAAGCTTTGAATTGCGATAGTAAATCTTTGAATTTTGTAAAGAAATATTGGATATTCTCAAAACTTTTCGGATCCAATGTAAGTATTTCCACCTCCAACATGTGTCCCCTCATCTCATCCTGTTTTCCAAAGATCCCTTTCAAGATGGTCCAGGATTCATTGGGAGTCTTACAGGAAGATATATGAAAAAGGAGATCAGGAGAAATAAGACTACAAATTGTTCTGAGTGCCTCATCCATGCGATTTAAGTATTTGGATTTTTCTATGGATGATGTCGGTTATTTATCTATATTCATGGTTAACCTGTACAACCCTCTGGATCGGAGATGTATGGCTATTTTCTCCTTCCATGCAAAATAGTTGTAAGGTGTAAGAATGAATTATTTTTGGAATTCCATCTTTTTGTTGTCTTCAATCTTTTGTACTTGCAAAATTGTTTTGGTGTAGCTTTTTCTTAACAGTCCATCGGCTCTGATACCATGTAAATGTGTTGAAACTTCACAAAATAGATCTAGCTAAACAACAATACACACATTTGTAGAGAGAATTTGAGAAAGAAGAAGAAGGAGAGAAAGAATGAAAGAATTCTCATTAATCATTATGAAAAATGAATTCTAATCTGATGGTTAACAATTGAAGATGCTGGCATATTCTTAGTTGTCCTCCCAAATCAATGAATGTGATTTACTCTTCATAATTTCCTTGTATTTCTGAATGCATCCGTTAACCTGTTTACTTTTTAACATTTACCTAATCATATTAAGAAATTACTGCAGCACTATATGATTGCCACGTTTAAATGATTAACCTTTCAGATTACCATTTAGATTTCCTCAACTGTCCAAGCATTTGATTTTCTAACTGCCCGTGCGTTTGATTTTCTATCTTTCCTCACCTATCTGCGCGTTTCATTTTCGCCATGGATTTCAGCAGTCCACACATTCTCTACCGCCGATTTCCTTAGCTGTCCCCGCGTTTTCTACCATTAAAACATCGCGTGGGTTTAGACTCCCTAGCATCAGTCTGATCAGTGGCAGGCGTTGCTTTTACTTCGACCTTCTTTGTCTAATCATTGGCAGGCATTTATTTTTCTTCGAGTTCCAGAAGATGGTCTTTATAACACTTTGCATATATTTGCATACAAATATACGCAAAAGCAACGCCAACGTTCGCCAGCAGCGAGTTAGCGTATATTCGATTCTTCAAGGAAAAGTATACAAATATTTGCATATTTACTCACTGATACAGATGCGTCAAAGACTGATGTAGATGCGTCAAAAGTTTTCTGCATGATTTGTAAATAAGTTTTTTTTAATAATAAATATTAAATGGATAGCCCAGATTTAATAAAGTCAAAACATTATTGATCCTCATGGAATTTAAATAAAAACCTAAAACATTAATGGTTCTCTTTTTATGAGATTTAAATCAAAACCAACTTTTATCATTTTAATAGAAAAATTGTGGCTGTGCTTTTGTGTCTGCGTCTTTCGACATTAATCAACCACGGTTTTGAGTGGCTGTGCTAGTGATCATGTATTTCTACATTTTTAAGGTAGGAAAATTGTAGAAATAAGGTGTTTGTTAGATTATGAATGCAAATTTATAATTGGAAAACTTAACCTATGATAATTGTAAATGATTCCATGCACCTATATGAGATTGAGAAGAAAATTGGTAGTGATAAACATATATCAAGGTATATATACTTGGGATTTTTAACATCATGCATGGAAGAATGATATGCAAAAAAACTTCATGCAAGTTTAGATAAAAGATTAACATTTTTGAATATAAAAAAACACTTTTTCAAAAGTTTATTTTTAAAGATTATGTTTTTAAAATATGTGACTTAACTAGGGACTAATCTAGAGGGAGTGAAGAGGGAAATTTGATAATAATATTGTTTCCCTTTTATATTGGTAAATTGTATAAACCCTCACATTCATTGATCTTAATTAAGAGGCAGGGATTAATGATATTGAAAACAATTGGATGCTCATGCTAAAAACCAACAAGATGGACACCCCCCAGTTAGTGTAAAGGGAGCATCCATAACCTGTGCCTATGCACGCGATATTTTTGGCCTTTTGGATGCCCTCCTTTGTTGTGGATAGGGATCGCTCACCTCTGGATAGGAAGCATCCAAACAAAAAAAAAGGATTTTATTACCATTTTGAATGAGAAGCGATCAAGAGCAAAAATTTTGGATTTTCCCATTTCGACAAAGGAGCAAGAGAAAAAAAATTGTGTTTTTCCCATTTCAACAAAGGAGCAAGAGAAAAAAAATTGGGTTTTTCCCATTTTGACAAAGGAGCAAGAGCAAAAAAACTTTTGGGTTTTTTCCCATTTCGATAGAGGAGCAATATTTCAAGAAGATCTAAGCCATGGTGTCTAGCAACATTCCAACACTCACACGAGGTCCAGTTTTAACGGGTAAGAACTATGATGTATGGTCTATTAAGATGAAATTTTTTCTCCAGTATAAAGATTGTTGGAAGCAGTAGTCAATGGATTTCAGGAACCAGATCCAACATATCTACAAGTATTGACAAATGCATAGAGAAATGCCCACAGAGAAATTAGTAATAAGGATAGCAAATCCCTATGGCTCATCCAACAAGGGTTAGAGGAATATATTTTCCCCAAAGTCACAACAGTAGATCATGCCAAATAGGTATGGGATACTCTTGAAATATCCTATCAAGGCACTAACAAAGTAAAAAATGCAAAGTTGCAGAAACTCAGGAAGAGTTTTGAGACTCTTCAAATGAAGGATTAGGCTTCTATGGATTATTTTACGACCCATGTCATGAGCATCATGAATCAACGTCGCACCCATGGAGAATACATTCAAGAGCAAAAGGTCATTGAGAAGGTATGTCAAATCCTTCCTGGTAAATTTAATATGGTCTTGGTCGCCATAGAAGAGTCGAAAGACCTGTCACAATTGACAGTTGAAGAACTCATGGTATCTTTGTTAACCCATGAAACTAGGTTTAGTCAAATCATTGAATATTTGGAGAATGCATTTCAATATCAGGCCTCCATAAGCAGAGGCAGAGGTTGAGGGAATAGAAGAAGAGGTAGATGAGGCATAGGTCACTCTCAAACAATAGAAAGGTCAACTTCATAATGTTTAGAACATAGTGAACAATAAGAACAACGACAGAGACACTCTCAGAACCAAAGGGGGAGAGGCATAAATTTTAATCAGTCAAGATGGATTGAAAAATCAAGGATCCAATGTTATTATTGCAAGAAGTTTGCGCACTACAAAATTGAATACAGAAAGAAGAAAGCATAGCTGAATAGGGGTAGAGAAAATGTTACCAACATTGAAGAAGGAACATCTGAATCAATGTTCTTCTCATGTCAAGTTACAAAAGAAGCAAGAAACAATCATGATCTATGGTTGTTGGCCAATGGATGCAAAAATCATATGACAAGTAACAAAGATTTGTTTTCTAGTTTATATCTCTGTCACATCTCAAATTAAATTGGGAGATGATTAT
>JASDQU010029588.1:15194-25729 GCA_032191745.1 Picea mariana | reverse complement strand
TTATCGACGGGGATGAAACTTGAGAAAAAGAAGCTTGGGTATTGTGGACTAGTTCCTTTAGATTCACAGGGTTAAAATATAGGAGAATCAACAGAAGTTGAATCAAGATATATGGGATAATTGTTTGAGTTTTGAGAGGTGGGAAAATGGACTTCGAGAAGTGAGGGAGAATCTGTCGCAACAGGAAGTCACACAAATCTTCGCTTTCTATTGGTATGGGAAACGACTGAGAAAGCTTCTGTCTAAAAAATGGGCAGAACCAAATCTGATTCGGGGGATGTAACTTTATCAGTGGAGTACTCCCCATAAAGGGGTGGAATACTTAATTCATCGTGTTGATCTTCAGATTCATTCCGTGTGTATTTAGGTTGATAATTTTTATTTGTTGATGAGACAGTCTACCTGAAGTGTCTTCTTGATTTTATAATTTTTTTTGGATAAGAAAAAGGTGAAATAAGCTCATCGTCTGGATTCTTCCTAGTTTTCTTCTGGTTGAGAGATATTTTAAACAAAATGGAGTCACCAAGTGAAACATAAAGGTATCCTTAGAAGTTTTCTAAACTTTGTTCACTACCAAATAAGGAAAGTGTCAATGTTGTTCTTCCCAGGGAAAAAGATTCGTTACTTCGTTCCCCGACAACGGTGCCAAAAAGATGTTGTTCCTGAGTTTATACTTTATGGCTCTAAAGTATACTACCAAGGAATTTCAAAAGACATAGGGAGCTCACCATAAGAAAATATATCATAAAAGGATGAGGGCTATAGTTGGTTCCTCAACAATCTCTGTCGAAATTCCCATTTTTCCTGGATACTTATATCTCTCTCAATTTCTACCCATGAACGTTCTAACTCAACCCGGTTAGTTGTTGTTTGTAAGATAGTGTTAAATAAATTTAGAATGATGTTGGTTTGATCCGAAAGGATGGGTTCGATGTTAGGCTTCCTTGCAACTAGTACTGTCATGAAGGATAAAGTAAAGAAGAAAAAGTTCTTGTGTTTTCCTTTTAGGCTTGTTATCTCTATTCCACAATACACCGAGAATGATGTCAACACCCAAATAAATAGGATGACTAAATTGTAGGCCTTTTCTTGTATTTGATTCAAATTGTAAAGAAAATAAACATGCATTATATGAAGAAAAACATAAAACTATTAGCAAAGTGAGGCATCAATTTCAGAGGAATCTCACATAGTAACAGAAAACTACAAAATGAGAAAAGTATTAATGAATCATATGATGTTGAAATCTAAATATCTACAAGTCTTGTATCTATTGATAACAAATACAGAGAAAAAACTGTAAATGATTTAAATAACAAGAATAATAATTTCCACAATAGAGGCTTTACTAAATTGTAGCCAAGCATTCATCAGTTAAACATATGAAACAATGATGAGATGGCAGGGAAACAAATAACTCAGAGGTGACAAGATATGGAATCTTCAATATGCATTTCTATTAATTTAGAGTCTTTTCAAAATTACTTGTCAAAAATGCCCTTTTTAGAGAGATCAAAAATCCCATTGTCAGGCTTCTCTCCTTTTATTTATACAAAATCATCACTACTTGATCGTTAGCGATCTCCTATTTTTAGGGAAAAAGAAGGAAAAATAGTTACAAAACTGCAACCTTAACTGTTGCATGTTTAAAATTTCATTGGTCTATCATTTCAAAAGTATAAGACTTCGAATGACACTTCACTGCTTAGCTGAAGTCTCTCCCTCTTTTGAAGTTATACATTCAACACACTTCTCTAAAAAATGAACAAAAATTCTAGGTGGTGTCGGGAGATCTTTAGTTTCAAATACATAAAACTTTCTTTGTATTTTTGGAAACTGGTCTTCAAAACCTTTATCGGCAGATATGATTACTTGCAACTTTAAATTAGGCTGTATCAGCCATCTGTCTATCTGATTGGTATTGATCTCGCTCAACTGTGAAATTTCTTCTTGAACCTCTTGTGAACTCTCTTTGTAGTACAACTGTTGTTTCACAATGTTTATCTTCCCTAGTAGTCCAGAGTAGTCATTTATTTCCAATCCTAATGCTTTATTATCCAAAGAAAAAAAGATTCCCTCACAATCATCTTTGATTTCTTTGACTATCTTCTTGTTTTCAACTATGTTTGTTTCCCATGCTTTGAGAATAATGTCTCCTCTTATATGTTCTGTGACAGAAAGTTTTAAATCTTTCAGCATCTCCATGTTCCCTGAACATGTGACTACCTTCTGAAAAGTATCCCTTGTTGCTTTAGCCTCTTTTTCTAGTAAAATAATGTTATCAAGAGATTTTCTTGCCTCTTGAAAATAATGTTGGCTGATCTCTATTTTGGAGATCAAATATTGTTGCTTAGCTTCTATCTTTGTATGGGATTCTAACGAGAGGGCTTGAAAATCCTTCAAGTCTACGACCCAACCTTCTGTCAAACTCAATTTAGCTTGTAATTGTTTAACAAGCTCACTGTACTGAGTGACCTGTGCCTGAATTACCTATATCCTTTGGTTCATTTCATCCAGGATAGCTTTGAATGACTAGATTTATTTCCTTTCAATAGCTCTGGATTGTTACTGACTTTTATCTATCTCTTCTTTAATGTTTTTCTTAGCATTCTTCAACTGATCCTGTAATCGAGCTATCATGTTGTTACTCTTCTTTATCCTTGTTCTCATGTTCTCCACAGTAAAAATGTTTGTTGTTTCCATGGCTCCCATGGAGCCTTCTACCTCTGTAGCGAAATCCTCCTCCTCTCATTTCTGGCCATCTATCAAGAGCCTATGCTTCTTCACCATACCCCCTTCTCTCATATGCATTTCTTTCCTTACAATAGACTTCCTCTTCTTGATGAAAAAATAATTTGAAGGATGGATTTCATCTCTGGAAATAGGGGTGAGGTCACCAACATATATATCTCCCATCTGTGGGAGTCCATAGGTGGATTGTAAATAAGTTAAGGAAGTTATGGGACTTCCTAGCTCTGTACACCTTGTTTCTCCCATAGCCTCAGGTATAATAATATAAACAGTAGGTGATGAAGGAGGAGTAGACTTACTGGACTTGGGAGGTGTCTTGGACATCCTCTCTACTTCTGTCTCTATATTTTCTATTTGTAAGGTCTCTTCATTTTGTGAAGATCCTTCAGTCTCCTGAGGAAATTTTTCAGGATTGACTTTATCTTGTGTTTCTTTTCTGAAACTTAGAGGAGAATCTTCTTGTTCCTGAGGAGGGGTAATTGCTTCACCTTGCAACATTTTGGGCATTCTGCTCCATCTCTGTTTCTGGAAGGTCTGAAAAGTAGCTTGCAAGTTGGACGACAGTGTCTGTACCCTTTCTAACACCTCCTCATAGGTCTTATTACCTTTGAACAAGTCATCACAAGGGGACTTCTCGTGTTCATAAGACTTCATATTAAAGTGGACCATGTGTTTTCCCACCAATTGGTAAGGATCGTGCTTCCTGTGGTCGAGGTTTACCAATTTAACTTCCTCTAGCGCTGCCACTTCAACTTTGGAATGACCTAAGTTGAGCAATTAAAATTTCCCAATCTGAATGGGAAAAACTATCCAAAATTTCTTTTGAGCCACTTTTAGTTCTATCCCAATTCCACCTGCTACTATTTGATGAACCACCTCCCTACACACCAGTGTGTCAGGGAGGAATTTCGATAGGGTGTGTGGGGGGATTGAACACTCGAAAACTCTAATGTATTAAAAATTCTCCTCTATGAACCAGTCAGCAACTTCCTTGAGGTTTCCTGTGACAGACTCTGAGATGTGGGGAGCCACACAACCGTACAACATCCGATGTAGTGTTATCACCACGAAATGAAAAATTTCATAAAAGGAATCCTTGGCGTTTTATTCCCAAAGTTTAGAATGATATTCATGAATTGGCTCCAGGTAAGTAGGATTCCAACTCCAATTCATCAAAGGGAAAGGATTCAAGAATCATATAGCATCCATGATGTATGCTGACATATAAAAGGCTACTGGTTGGCCTTTTGATCTTGTAGTCTAATAGTCCATGACTGTCTTTGCCATGTTATCAGATAAAATCTTATCCCAATTGAAGCTGTAACCTTTTGCTGCCTCGTGCAAAAGAGGTACCCACTCTGCAGGGAAATGGGTGGAAATTTTCTTACCAAAAAGTCTACATAACATCAATGAAACATAAATCATATAATCATTCAATGAGGCTGTGGCATAAATAGCATGGGTGTCAGACCTGAATTTTCCCTCATTTCTCCACCAGTCCTTGATTATGTCAGGATAGGTTTGGTCTGCCTCCAAACATTCTTTTCTTTGAAAATTACTCACAAATTCTTGATTATAAACATACTTGGGACTGGGGGATAATTTATACATTACTTGTACATGTTCTGGTCTAAAAGAGCCAATGATGACCCCTCGGCTATCCAGAATGATCCTCGTTTGTATGTCAGTTCACTCTAAGGCCCAACTGATCATGTCATTATAAGCTGTAAGTCATGGCCGTGTAGCTATTTTGTGGAGCTCGGACTCCGCTATATCATGAATCTTGTTATCGACGTCATGAGGGAAATTTTTAATTTCATAATCCAGAGTCTCGAAAATCTGTCTCTAGAATTTTATGGAATCGATGGCATGTGGTGTTGTATTAGATATAACGTCTTCGTATGGACTCGAGCCTTCTGCAATCTCTTTTCTTTTCTTGGGTGCCTTCTTAGGTGCCATGATACTTGTGCTAGATCAAAAACCCATTTACAGAGAAGGTGCGTATAAAACCAAGTAAGCGTGACATGCAATAGATGTAAAGGATAGCTATGAAGTTCAAACATAAGACTTTATTAACCTTCAATTTCACATTAAAGCGAGTGTACAGACACATATAATGAAAAATTAATGCTTTTTAATGGAAAGATATGCCTAGAGATACGCTTTCATGTCGAAAAATATCTTCATTTATCTATTATTAATGTCGTCATATATCGGCGATTTCGAAACTAAAGTTTCAAAAATCATCGCCTTCTTCAATTCCTGAAATGCGAAAGGTGGTTTAATTATTTCTAATCCTGTTTTAAAAACATATTAACTTGAAACTTAAAACCTGTTTAGAGAAAATGTGATTTCATGTTTCGGGACTTCGAGGATCCTGTTGTTAAGGGATAAGTCACAAGAAATCCCTCGGTATCGAAATCACAATGAGACTAGTGAGGTGTTAAGACACGTATTAGGGATTTAATTAAAACAGGTCAATAATTAATTATCCTTTTAATTTTTTTGGAAAAGTGAGGATCGTGAGTTTGACTGTTGAGAGTTTGAAAGTGTTTCGTTAGAAGGAAAAACCCAAATCAAAAAATATTAACTGAATGATAACCATGCTTAGGAACTTAATTAACTTCAGGTTTAAAGAGCACTTTTTGGAAAGCAATGGAAAAGGTGGCCTTTATTTCTTTTCACTTTAAATTTTTTTTTTTTTAAAGCTAAGCGTTTTCAGGATTTTGGCACCGGGAAAATAAGATGGTTGAAGATTATACTTCGAGAAAAAATGAATCTCGAAAACCTGAAACGGAACGAAAGGATCAAATTTCCCCTTTTTGGACTAAGGGCAACTCCACGACTTAGGAAAAGATGAAGCTTTAGCTTCCAAAGATAGGAAAAATTAAAATTCGTGTAAACAGTGATATTGGATATCCCTTCTTAGTTTCCTCTATGATTGCACCCATTATTAGGGATTTATAGCTTAAGTGCAACGTTGGGTAGTAGAAAGTCACATAGCATCGCATTTACATTCATAACCTTAGAATTACCAGATTCCTTGGTTTCCCCTGGAGCCTACTTTGGGGCACCCATAGCAGGTATCTTAGTACACAAGCTCCATTTTGGGTAAAAGTAACCATCAAGGCATTGCATTAAAGGCACTAGAAAGTTTTCTGGAGTTCCTTTGTTCATTAGTTGTTTTGATGTATGAACTAATAAGGTTCTTTAAACATTTATTTTGTGGGTAAAAAATGGGCTAACCTGTTTCTTTAATTTGGGTAATATTATCATTGGTGTCTTTGTGCTAATTTAGGTATTTGGCATTCAACAAGTATAGCAAGCATCATGTACAGGTTCATGCAATGTTTTGTAGGATATTCAATGTTTTATGAGCAACATTCCAACGATTCATTATTTATCTCTTGTGCTCAAAAGTTGAGATTATAAGAAAATGATATTCTAAGAGAGTTGTAGGGACTAGAATATGCCTGCACAACATCAATATGCATTTAATTGTTGTCCCATTTATTGTCTTCTATGTATTAATGTTGTCCTATAATTAATGGATGCAGGTATGTAAGGAAACACATGGGAAGTAATAAATTGAAGTCCTTTTGACCTTCAATGTGTCAAATGGAAATGCTAGTTCATATCCGAACAAGGAGTTTCTTTTTCAAAGCACTGGGCATTAGTCTTATTTCCATGGCTGGATTTACAGATGATGTAGTTCATAGAGAAACATAGTATTGCAATTTGGATTTGCTTCAGAAGTATTACACGTAAAGGACTACAAGAAGTTCCCTACTTAAATAACATGACATAGTGAAGATGCTCTGATGCACCATGAGATCCCCTTTCCAAATCTTGTTGGGTGTTCAGGTTTAATATTTTAAAAGTTTATGTATAGTAATAAGATTTTAAATCTAGTAATGTTGTGAGAGTAATCAATGTTTCATTACTATATATGAAATTTATGGCTATTCTCTTTCCTCTCTTGTACGGAAAAGAAAAATAAAAAGAGAATAATACTTCACATGTTTTTTCATGGTACATGCTTTGATAGGTGCTTTATACCCTATCAAATTTGATGCTTTATACCCCAACATTTCATGCCAAATATTCTTGGCCTCTTTTGAATTACCCTTCCTACAAATCTTCTCCGTTGATATATTACATGTAATAACATTCCAAACATGGCATTTTGACCAAAAAGAAAGCAATAATTCCACAACTACATGACATTTACCTTCATTAGGAAGAAAACCCATGAGGGTATGGAAGATAACTTCATCAAAGGCATAACCATTCTCCATCACGTTGTGCAAGAGTTATGCAGCCTTCTCTGTTCTACAACTCTCACAAAGACTCATAAGCAAATTATTGATGGTTGTAGTATCAACAAATTACTATTTTTTGCCTTTTTTTTATGGATGATGTGGATGTTGGGGAATATTATGAACAATATGAGATATTAGGAATTGCTAGGCAGAGTACTACCAAACCTTGGTATTTTCAGTTTGTGGAATTCACCAGAGATTGTGTAAATTGTACCTAATCTCACATGTACATGTGACTATATATATAAATCCATTTTCTTGGAAAAAAAATGATATTGTATTGAATTCCTATTTGTCAAAAACATTTGCAAGTATTTGTGAGAGTTTGTTAGCGCTTTCAATATGAATATTTTGTGCACTACTTTCTTTTTTTCTTTGCCAAAACTCCTGGTAAAGGCTCCACTTTATAACAACTCTATAGATTCATTTGCAGAAGAAGAGTCGAGAAAGGGTTATTGTAACTTAAAAATCATATAGTTGCTAGTAAATGATTTTAAGAAGCATATTTGATAGTATTACTTTAGTCTTTTCAATTAAAGGTAAAACTCACCAATATTGGAAGGACACACAACAAATATCCATCTGTTATAAACACAACACCTTCTGTTGTCTGTCGTGAGTTCTTGAACTTAGATAGCTTGCAAATTTACTTGGGAGAGTTCAAACTTCCTCTAAAGGTATACTTGTCTTGTCAGCAAAAACCTTATATTTGCAAGTTTGAAAGTACAAATGAAGTCATCAACTCATTTCAGTGAACATTATTGTGAATCATTTGTTCTTAAAGTATTCGGGTATTTTGGTAAATGGTTAATGATTATAACTCATACTCTATGATGCTTGCTTCATTTTTTTTAAAAGATGTTTGATGGTTCTAGTCCTTACCATTATGATGTAGATTTCCCATGTTTTGAAAGTTCTAGAAATTTTAACCATGATTTCATTCTTGTTGTAGAAAAAATGGCACAAACGGGATGCAAATTTGTCTTATTAAGAGAACATCAACCTATGAAGATGTATAACGCTATTATCATTTATATATTCTCTATAAATATATTATTCAAAGTCATGACTTTTCTTGGCCTCTTTCATAGAAATTTCAATATGATTGACAATATAGAAGGTAAGTGTAGATGCTTTGATTGATAACCTAGAAGTTAAAGTGTAGGGCCATGGGATTCCAATTGTATGAAATCAATAGAGTTACCTGGGTTTGGGTTCAAGCTTTAAATTTTCTCAGATTCACTGGAAAGCTATGTTCTAGTTGTAGTGCATCTATTTTCTGGATTCAGTTAAGCAAGGAATCCACTAAAAGCTATCATGTTTTATGCTTTAAGCACTAAAAGCATTCGTTGTTTGCTGAGGAGAGAAACCCAAAAAACTTATTCGTCAGAACAATCTATTTCATGTTGAATAATAAGACTGATTGAGGGGAGGCCAAATAGAAAATAAAGACACAAGAATGGTTGAGAGGATTCCAAATAGCAGACAAAAACACTTGGATATGTCATAAAAAATTAACACTTATGTTCAATTAAAACTTTCTAAAATTCAATATTTTTGGAAGTTTGGTTTATCTTTGTTATAATTGACTGAATACTCAAAAATGAATTTGAAAAAAAAAAATTAACCTAACCATGAAAGAAAACAAGAAAAGTTTAAAATGCAAGGGTTTTTGGTTAGAGTGCAGAGGTGTATGACATAAGGAAAACATGAATTTTGTGTTTTACAATGTAGAAGTGCTATATGTGTTGGGATTTGCAGGTTGAAGGATATTGTATATCTGTTGATGTATCAGGTCAATCCTAGTAGAAAACTTCATTGATCTATTTTTCCTAGATAGGTTGCTTTCAAACATTAACCATGTGGCCTACTATTCATATTATGCGACCTGAAAGTCTACTTCTGCTCTAAGTCCTTATTGGTAGTTCAGATATTTTGTGACCTTGTTTTTATAGTTATGGCTCAAAAATGCAGTTAGCATCATGTACAGAAAGAATTTTTATTCCCATTGATTTCTTGCGCATTACAACCATTCTACATGAGTTGTTATTTTGAAAAGTTCTTTCATTTCTAAGATTGTATTCTAAATGATTTTCTTTGTTGTCGATGCTGTAATGTATTTAGATACTTGAAATGGATATGTATAGGTACCATGGGAACTCAATGTCAGATACAGGAAGTACTTACAGAACCTGAGATGAAATATCAGGTGTCAGACAGGTACTGCAAACTATTTGAAATTTATAGCTTAATGCATCAAAACATTTCCCGCTTCTAGTATTTATAATGAAAGACTGAATTGAATATGAGTATATTGTGGTGGTTTGCATTGCAGGAACGTGATCCGATTGAAAGGGTCCGTAAACTTGTGCTAGCTCATAACATAGCCACATCAGCTGAATTGAAGGTGCCAAAAGGATTCAATAGTTATTATTTTTCCCCAGGATGATTTTTTTGTATTTTGGCTTAAATGATTTTGATCATATTCACCTAGACTGCAAGGTTTGCAGTTCAAGATAGGTTGTAATGATTTGTTGTAACTTGAACTTTGTATAGGATATTAAAAAGGAAGGAAAAAAAGAATTCGATTATGTAATTTCCCTGGTGAAGATAAATACAATGTTTGGAATATCTAGAAATTATGTTTACATTTGTCATTCTTTGTTAAAAGTTTCTAGGTTAGCTCTTTATTTTAAAGACCATACATTAGCCAAAATTTTTTACTTCAATAATTTTTCAATAATGTTTTGCATCAAGCAGGAATGTTCAATGCCAGATTCTTCAGATATTTTTTCTCATGTATATGTAAAGGGGTTTGTGACCGAGGTATCCAATATCTTGACCTTTTTGGGTAAATCTGTTGTAGTTTCTTTTTTTTCAATCATTAACTCATCATCCAGGAGTCTCTTTTTGATAATGCAGATATTTGATCTAGATAGGAACTGAAAGGTTTATTTCCTTGATGAATGTGCTTTAAATAGTCCAATTTGTTTGAGTTATAGTTGAATAGAAAATAAGAAAGCAAATGCTAAGTGGAATTTATATCATTATTCATTGGTGTAAGGAGTTGTTGGGTCAGTTCTTCATGTTGAAAGATTTTAATTGACCAGTGTATTCCATGGGAAGATACTCTGATAGGAAATATTCTCGTATTCTTGTTATTGCTATGGCTTCATTTTTTGCTGGCTTTTAACCATTTCACAGGAAGACAGTTCAAACTTCATATAAGAAAATGAACTGAAATATATTTCTACATGTTTCTCCAACTTTTCCTTTCACTAGTCTGTTCTATATTAACAACATTGCCTACCTATTGTACCATATGTTCAACTCCCATTATTTTCATGTATACGATGGTTATCATGTGCATTTGACTTTAAGTACTAGGCATTTTATAAATTAATCAGAAGAATCCCATTTAATGGGTAACAAAAGCAGCTAAAGATATTTGTGCAATGTTGT
>JASDQU010029588.1:0-15094 GCA_032191745.1 Picea mariana | reverse complement strand
TGGTGGTGCATTGGAATAAGCATCGTAGAGCATGTCCACACGCTAGAACATGAGGGTGCCATCATAGGCGTGGTCCGTCATCTGTCTCCTCAAGTCAAAAACCAAATTGAGCAGGTCTGGATGGAGTAGGGGTGGTAGGTCAGTCCATTGATTTTGCATGCGAGAGATGGGAGGTGGCATGAAGATTTTTCCATCCTCCTTGGCCTTTCCACTACACTCTCTTGGCTCTGCTTCCACTAGATTGCTTGAGTTTTCCTTCCTATTCCACTTCAGTTCTCAATCCTGAGGGTCCATGTCTGTTGGGGTATCCTCTTCCACATAGCAGGTGAAGTCTTCTTCCTGTGTCACCACCATTTTACCGCCATGATAATCCTCGGGGCTAGAGAAGGAGGCTCCCACTCTGAAATCACTTGGTGGATCCCAATTGTCCAGCACTGTGAAAAGGAGAATCTCTGAAGTCTCCTGAAAAGGATCCTCAGGGATTTCCTCTGCAACGTATGCCGTGGGATGCTCGATGTTGGATGCTGCAACTGGAGGCTCCACAATTATTGTTGCAACTAGAGGCTCCCTAATGACTGTTTCAATCGAAGGCACATTACATCCAATTCTTCTATGTTGAAGTTGGGTTTGGGCAATGGAAAGTGCCCATTCCATTTTTTGCATGTGCTTTTGACGAGCGACATAGGAATGCTAGGATGATCCTCAATGAGGCTTTCCTCGCTCACGAGGAATCAAGCTAGGGATGCAGGTGGGAGGTCTGTTGAAGGCAAGAAGATGGTTTCTCCAAGGCTTCCAGCTACAACTCAGGTGCAGAGAGAAAATGAAGTGGATAAATACATGGTGCAGGCACGCTAAGAGAAGGAGGGCCGATGGGACGTTCGGTGCTATTAATGCCTCTACATGGATGAGCATCATAACTAGACTACTCAAGCGAGGGGAAAGTCTTGTTTCATGAGTGCTGTAACTGGAGTCCACTACCATCCCTAATGCTTAGGGGATGGGAGTCAACTGATCTCATTTAAGGCCAAGTCTGGCTCCACACCATGTGTCTCCGGAGGTTTGCATGGAACCCCATTCGAGGTTGTGCATAACTATGTTGATAACTCCTTTCAAAGGAAATAGAATTATGACCCATGTCCATTTGTTCCTCAAGTCTTGTCCAAATGTTTCTTAAAGCTAAACATCAAATACATTTGTTTCCTCTTCAAGGGATAGTGTTTGTAAGTTCTATTACTTCACACATGGTGGGAAGTTCAATGGGATCATGTGAGGGTTTGAGGATGGCATCATGACATTATGGGTATCTATCTCCTTCTAGAATTGATTCATTCATAAATAGAATAATTCTTATTAATCAACTCCATACATAATATTGGAGTGGGAATCAACTTCATTTTGACATTCCTTCTGCCTAGTAGGGAATCCAGATGCATTTCAGTTCTTTTCTTTGATTTTTCTAGAAAAATGATCAAATTAGCCTTCTGCATATTATGGATCAAACCTAATTCACTATCTACCTGCCATTTTTTTATTGAAAATGTTGAATATTAAACCTCATTCTCTATCTACCTGTCATTTTTTATTGAAAATACTGAATATGTTCAAATGGAAATTTGTTTAAATGGCCACCCATACTTGTGAAGTTTATTTTTGACCTTTATATTTGATGAGAGCTATGATTAAGATTTGCTTGATTGTAGAATTGTTCCATCTATGCTGGAGTTTGTGAACTTCTATTGATTATACAAGTTTGGAGGTTGGGTTCATTTGAAAGGAAAATTTTGACAGAACTAATTTCTTTTTTCATCACTACTGAAGTTGAGGAAGGTAGGGCAATATGCCCTAACTTGGAACTCAAAAGATGAACCTTTTATAAGGAATTGTCAGAAAAAACGTTATTTACCACCCATATTTGTGAATGTTATTTTTCACCCTTATGTTTGATAAGAGATATGGTTGAGAGTAGGCTAGTTGGTAGTACTTTGCCATATATGCTTGACTTCGTGAAGTTCTCTTGATTATGCAAGTTGGGAGGTTGACTGAATTTCTCAAGCAAAGTTTAATAGAACTAATAGCCATTTTCCTCGCTGCTGAAGTTTAGGAAGGTAGAGCAATATAACTTTTAACTTGGAACCAAGAGGATAAACCTTCTTGAAGGAATTGTTAAAGATTGATGATAATGTGCATTTTAAAAAATATGCCATTATCTATATAGTCTAATTTTTTTCTTCTCAAGGACAAGAACTAGATTGAATTATCTATTTTTTTTCTTTTCAATTAGAATTAATAGATTGAATTATATCATGGGCATTTTATAGTACAAATTTAGATGAAATTTGTTTTAAAACATAGCCATGCCAATTTTCCTTTATAATGTTTGATTATGCATTCACAAAGCTCGGGGCTCAAATCAAGATTTATGCATATTATATACCCACATTATCACTGTGGCTTGGAAGGTCTACATGGAAAAGTCATTGATGGACTCGTGGAATCAAATTTTGGCTAAGAAAACATATTCAAGGGGAATCTAATTCATAAAATCCACTTAGGCAATGCATTTGGTCCCATCCACATGAAATGGCTTCTTACGAAGGAAACAACATGATACAAAATAGATTTGAACTTGGTTGGGGTGACTACAACTTCTCTTAACAACCCATTTACCCCTTTCACTATGCTCTGAACTTTGAGTAGCATCTCTATAGTGTTGGAAAAATACATGCCAAAAAGCACATTGCAGAGGCAACCTTGGGGTGGAAAATGAATAAGATTAATGCCCTCCATATATAAAGTTCTAGTTAAAACCTTGGTAGAAAAAAATCTGAGAAAATGTAGATTTCAATACTACCACTGAGAGAAATAGAGATCAAACGTCATTGACAATTTAAATTATTAAAAACCTACAAGTCTTGAGAAAATTTAGGCCAAAAGTACTTCAATGTGATTGCAAAGATTGGAAAGCTCTGGGACTTTTTATGAAGAAAACAAATAGGTAATAGCGGTGAATTCTTTTGAAAGATTCACAAGGTGGCTCACTCACTAGATTGATCCACCAAAATGACAAAAGAATTGTGTAACAACCTACCTTTTGGAGTGTTAATGTTTTGCAAGATTTTGAGAAAGTCAATATCTCTATTGAATAAAACAAATTGAATTTCCCCCAACCTAGATTGAAATTTTTTAATCAAGGACCAAGATCAAGCATGAATATGGTGATGAAGCTTCACATAGGTAGAAAAACATGCAATGCTTGTATAGCATCTTGAAAGGATTTTGTGTTGAAAGAGCACTGATTATGCACAACAAACACATAGACGATAATGTGGAAGGGTATGGAAGTGATTCAATGGATACTTTTACAATGACAAGGGTTTAAAACTGACAAACTCCAATTAAAGACATATCCTTTATTAAAATCCAAATGTCAACATTGTAAATAACAAAGCAATATTGGTGCCAATGAGTAGAACTCTATTCATTCCAATTGAAATAACTTTCCATTCATTTTCTTAATTCAATTGAAGAAACACAATATTTGTTAACTTACCCCAATATACATACAAGACTACAAATTCAAGCTTCAAACTTAAACCTGAAGTGTTCATGATGTCTCCAATCATTTCTCAATGATTTTAAAGCTCCCAAATAATTCCAAAATCAATAGGAACATGTTATAACAATGATGTAGAAGATGAATCCTATTCTCATGAAATGATAATTTGAGACAATGGGGAGACAAGTTTCTTCTATCAAAGACAAACCACAAATGAGGTTGTTAAAAATCTATTTTCCTCAGTCTCTAGGAATGGTTTAGCTAGAGTATACAGAATAAATTTCTTGAGAGGTTGACCATGAGTGATAGTTATATCTCCTTATCTACAACTATTCTAAACAACATCTATTGCCAACAAATCTCTACCAAGGATCAAAGGACAGTCACTGAGTCTACATTTTGTCTGTAGCACCATGAAGTCTGGAGGGTGCTCCCATGAGTCTATTGAGACCACAGTGTCCTCCAACATCCCTTATGTCTTAATAGTATATCAATCAGTCATCTAGAGACCAATAGGGGTTTTCCTTTGTATATTTTAGAGCTTTAGTTTTTCCATGGTTTCTTTAGTAATGACATTGATGGCTACTCCTAGGTTAATCAAAGTGTTTTATATCAGGCTATCGGCTGATTTCTTATGTGGATGTCTACTACAGGGATGCCTGGATAGGAATAATTGGGATTAAGAACTTTCCCCAGCATAAGATATTTCAAATTGCAATGGCACATCTTGAAAGAGTGGGGGGGGCTCTAAATTCAAATACAAATAATCTGGACTCTAGAGTGTTTCTCAAACGTCATCATGGAAACCTTGGAGAGGAAGCAATGTTGAATGAGACAGGAAACACCACTAGGACCATGACCATTACCAGATATCTATATGCCTATTATAAATTCTATAGCCTAATGATATATAATAACTGGGGACAAGTCCCATTCAAGGCCCTCATGAATCTCAGTGGGAAGATAAGATCACACCTAGTAATGGCATCCTAAAAGGTGCTTGGAGATGACCAAAAAATCCCATTACACTTCCAATAGGAAATGTTGATAGCCCCAAGCCTCTTGGGACCTGTCACATAGAAGACCATGGATGTGGCTAACCCATAGGAGGAAAATCACTAATCTAGGCCCTAATCGACAACAACCATCCATTTATTACCCTTCCTAGCAACAAAAAACATTGCAAGTTCCTTTTTAAGTTCTTCCACTTGGAATCTAGTGAGATCCTCATTAAAATACATCTTGTTGGGAAAAATGAAGATCATATTTTTGGTTCTCAAAGCTCATTGTGTCAAAACCTCTTGGGCATGTCATAACCTCATGGACGTGCCTAGTTTATGAAGCCATGTCATGATCTCTTGGGCATGCCTAGTTTATGAATCCATGACATGATTTCTTGGGTATGCCCCATTTATATTATGTCACGACCTCTTGGGTGTGCCCCATTTATGAAGCCATGCTATGACCTCTAGGGCATGCCCATATTATCAATGTAGATTAGCATAGTTTGTCAATGTTCAGTCAAATTCAACTTCAACAATTAACATGCACTTCATTGTTTATGAATGCCTATAGCGATCTACATATATATGATGCATATCATTGAGATGATATTTATTACGGCTTACTATAGGTATAAAATATTTTCAACTATCCTTAATGTATAGATAGCTCCATGGTCTCTACAAAGGAAACCTTTTCAAAACATGGATGACATCATCACTAATCCACAAACAAAAATCTTTGTGACCCATGGGAGACTAGTGTTTTCCTTCTCTTAATAAATATGTATACATATGATTTATTTCAGCTCTATTGTGCATCAAAAAATCTTCTATGACATCATTACTCCCATATACCTACACAAACATCGTCTCACTTGATTTCCTAAAACCTGCAAGCTCATGAATTTTAGTCAACATTTAATATCAATACCAAACCTAATCAGACATTGATTTCACAAATATTAATTGAAAACATTGAACAACAATAAAGATTCAGACAAGTGCATGATAATATGCACCACATGTCTTAACAAGAGGGTTAAAGCTAAGCTTTATTTTTTCAGTTTTTTAGTATTTTCTCTATTCTTCAAAAAAGTATTTTTTTATATTGCATTTCATTTCATTTAAATTTGTGATGAAACACAATGTAATTGTTTTTTCTATAAAAGAAAAAATGATTCACATAGCCCTCATAAATAAGTCTTCTTCTGACTTATGGCACTTTTATTGCACCAACAAAGCCACTAGTTTGTTATCTGATCTTTTAAGGAAAAGAAAACATTGTGGCAAATAATAGAAATACGCACCTTTGGATTGCAAAGTGAGCACCTCAAATTTGAAAATCACCCATCACAAACACCAGTAAGAGGAGAAAATGTTTCAAGTTCCTCGCTGGCTGTAGACTTGTACTTTACACCCTTCACAACCCCATCCTTATCAATCAAATAAAGTACAGTTCCTTGCTCCAAATGAACCCTGCAGTCACATGAACTTTGATTCAAATTAGCTTCTAGTTTACATTGGTCATACAAGAAAGAAATATACAAGAATGGAGTAGAATGAAATGCACATTGCAACCTAATAAACTGCCTCAAATGTGTAAATTAGTTATAATTATAAGTTTTCTAGATTATATGAACTAACTGCAATTCCAACCACCAAGAAACATGTGATGATGGAAATAAGACCCAAGTTTGGATTGGTGTAAGTTTTACCTCAGTACAACAAGCATAGAAGGCTCAAGGCATGCCATTACTACAAGGCTCTAAATAAGTTAATGATAGGAGTAATACCCTGAAATACTGAAGAATTGGTCCATCTAACGTATAATGAAGTTGAAATGTACCCACATGTTTTACTAATAAATGAAGGTAAAACATTTCCATCGACAACAAGAGTTCAAACACTCAAGGGTGCACTAGAATTTATTGTATAGGCTTGTGAATGTGCTACTACAAAATGTTGTTGTGTGCTGCAAAAAGCTATTTGAATTTCTAAACAAAAAGTAAGATTTCTAGGAAAATCTTTTAATTATCCACAGAATCAACTTAAGTTTGAAGAATTTTATGAATAATTTTAGTAAAGAAAGCTTCCTTTAACTATTAATATATGCAAGTATCTACAATTTGGATATTTTTACCCAAAAAAAAGGGCAGCATGGAAGCCACCACAAGATAACAAAGAGTAACCTACAAAATCCCTAGAAGCTATCAAAGTTGTCCAGATCATAAGTTCTATCAAAACTGCCACCTTGGCATACAACAATAAAACTATTGTCCTCAAAAAACCACTTGAAATAAAAGAAAAACAAACTTAAAGTCGTGTAATCAATGCACAAAACAAAGTGATAGCACATATCCAAGATAATCATTTAGGTTTTTGTCAGGATTAGACTCTCATCAAGAGTAGGGTCATCTTCGTCATTCATGGAGGCTCTTCGCCCTATCATTAAGTTGGCTTTGTAGTGCCTTAACCATCATTTTCAAGCTGCTTCTCGTTTTCCATGATAGCCAAGGAAAAAGTTGGGAAGTTATCAGTCAAAAGACACAAAGGAAATTTGTGAGTGCCTCTATCTTGCCACTCCCACTTTTCTTGCACTATTTGGCAAACTTTGTGTCATGGCCTCCCACCACTGTGTTCAAAATCTAGATTGTCTGGAGCAGGCAGAGATCTAACAGTAGGCACAGGCTTGCCACATCCAACTCCACTTTTTTTTGTCCCTGTATAGTGATATGCAATGGGAGAATGACATATTTCAACAAACTATCAGCCCAATAAAAAATCTATTGTTTGGGTACAACTAAACATAAAAGCATTCTATTTTTTCCCTCATATTGTCTCTATGCACATGGATCTATACTCTTTGAATATAATTTGAGGCCACCTACTCTTGAGGAGGTTGTTATAAAAACCATTTGGCATTTATTTCATGTCTATCCATGAGATCCATCCATTGGGGGAGTCTGTTGTCTCATCGGAGAGAGTACCTTAGCTTTTTTTTACTATTTTGGGCATCTTGTTGACATTTCATGATGGTAAACCCCCCTATTTAGTGGAGCGCTCCCTTCGATTTTGCATTCTGGAATAGTTTGAGGATTTTCTTGATGAAAATTCCTTTGTATGACCTTGCAAATGTTTCAATGAGATATCTTATAGTGTCAAACAAGCTCAATCTAAGGAGGTGTCTTGCTTGAGGAGAGGACTAGTGGCATTTCCATTTATTTGTCCTTCTATTTTATTATGTATTTTGACTTATCTATTGGAGGTAGTTATGAGATATGCTATTTTTATTCTTCCTAAGAGAGATTATGGATCTAGAACTAGCTTATTATTATTTTATTGTTGAGGGTTTTGAGCTAGATATCTATATAAAGAGACACTCTCTCATTGTAGTGGTTTTTGAAAGTTTGGAGAAATATTGTTGGGATAGATTTGAAGATCTTATGAAGGCCATAAAGTTTAAGGGTTATTTTTTATGTGAGGTTCCTCATTTTCATCCACATTTCTGTTCTTATGGTTGCTAAAATTCTATTGCAAAGAACTTCATATAAAATATGGTTTTGCCATTGGGGGAAAGGTTTGGTCGAGGTATTTCTTATCATGGTACATGCTTTGATAGGTGTTTTATACCCTATCAAATTTGATGCTTTATACCCCAACATTTCATGCCAAATATTCTTGGCCTCTTCTAAATTACCCTTCCTACAAAGCTTCTCGGTTGATATATTACATGTAATAACATTCCAAACATGGCCTTTTGACCAAAAAGAAAGCAATAATTCCACAGCTACATGACATTTTCCTTCATCAAGAAGAAAATACATGAGGGTATGGCAGATAACTTCGTCCAAGACATAACCCTTCTCCATCACATTGTGAAAGAGGTCTGCAGCCTTCTTTGTTCTACAGCTCTCACAAAGACTCATAAGAAAATTATTGATAGTTGTAGTATCAACAAATTACTGATTTTTTCCTTTTTTTTATGAATGATGTTGATGTTGGGGAATATTGTGAACAATATGAGATATTAGGAATTGCTAGGAAGCATACTACCAAACATTGGTATTTTTCAGTGTGTGGAATTCACCATAGATTGTGTAAATTGTACCTAATCTCACATGTACATGTAACTATATATATTAAACCCTTTTCTTGGAAAACAAATGATATTGTAGTGAATGCCTATCCATCAAAGACATTTGCAAAGATTTGTGAGAGTTTGTTAGCGCTTTCAATATGAATATTTTGTGCACTGGTTTCTTTTTTTCTTTGCCAGAACTCCTGGTAAAGGCCCCACTTTATAAAAACTCTATGAATTCATTTGCAGAAGAAGAGTCCAGAAAGGGTTATTGTAACTTCAAAACTGTACAGTTGCCAGTAAATGATTTTGAGAAGCAAATATGATAGTATTACTTTATTCATTTCAATTAAAGGTAAAACTCACCAATATTTGAAGGACACACAACAAATATTCATCTGTTATAAACACAACTCCTTATGTTGTCGATCGTGAGTTCTTTAAGTTAGATAGCCTGCAAATTTACTTGGGAGAGTTCAAACTTCCTCTAAAGGTATACTTGTCGTGTCAGCAAAGACCTCATCTTTGCAGGTTTGAAAGTACAAATGAAGTTATCAACTCATTTCAGTGAAGATTATTGTGAATCATTTGTTCTTAAAGTATTCAGGTATTTCGGTAAATGGTGAATGAGTATAAGTCATACTCTATGATGCTTGCTTCATTTTTTTGACAAGATGGTTGATGGTTCTGGTCCTTACCATTATGATGTAGATTTATTGAGTTTTGAAAGTCCTAGAAATTTTAACCATGATTTCGTTCTTGTTGTAGAAAAAATGGCACAAACAGGATGCAAATTTCTCTTATTAAGAGAACATCAACCTATGAAGATGTATAACGCTATTATCATTTATATATTCTCTATAAATATATTATTCAAATTCATGACTTCCCTTGGCCTCTTTCACAGAAATTTGAATATGATTGAGAATATAGAAGGTAAGTGTAGACGCTTTGATTGATAACCTAGAAGTTAAAGTGTAGGGCCATGGGATTCCAATTGTATGAACTCAATAGAGTTACTTGGATTTGGGTTCAAGTTTTAAATTTTCTCGGATTCACTTGAAATATATGTTCCAGTTGCAGTGCATCTGTTTTTTGGATTCAGTTAAGCAAGGAATCCACCAAAAGCTATCATGTTTTATGCCTTTAGCACTAAAAGCTTTCGTTGTTTACTGAGGAGACAAACCCAAAAACTTATTGGTCAGAAACATATTTTTCATTTTGAATAATAGGACTGATTAAGGGGAGACCAAATAGCAAATAAAGACACATGAATGGTTGAGAGGTGTCCAAATAGCAGACAAAAACACTTGAACATGTCATAAAAAAATTAACACTTACGTTCAACTAAACCTTTCTAAAATTCAGTATTTTTGGAAGTTTGGTTTATGTTTGTTATAATGGACTGAATACTTAAAAATGAATTTGAAACAACAAATTTAACATAAGGCAATGAAAGAAAACAATAAAATTTTAAAATGCAAGGGTCTTTGGTTAGAGTGCAGAGGTGTATGATATAAGAAAAACATGAATTTTGCATTTCGCAATGTAGAAGTGCTATATGTGTTGAGATTTGTAGGTTGAAGGATATTGTATATTTGTTGATGTATCAGGTCAATCCTAGTAGAAAAATTCACTTTTTCCTGGACAAGCTGCTTTCAAACATTAACCATGTGGCCTACTATTCATATTATGTGACCTGAAAGTCCACTTCTGCTTTGAGTCCTTGTTGGTAGTTCAGATAGTTTTTGACCTTGTTTTTACAGTTATGGCTCACAAATGCAGTTAGCAACATGTACAAAAAGTATTTTTCTTCCCAGTGATTTCCTGCGCATTACAACCTTTCTACATGAATTGTTATTTTGAAAAGTTCTTTCAATGCTAAGATTGTATTATGAATGCTTTTCCTTGTTGTCGATGTTGTAATGTATTTAGATACTTGAAATGGATATGTATAGGTACCATGGGCACTCAATGTCAGATCCAGGAAGTACTTACAAAACCCGAGATGAAATATCAGGTGTCAAACAAGTACTGCAAACTATTTGAAATTTACAGCTTAATGCATCAAAACATTTCCCTCTTCTAGTATTTATAATGACAGACTGAATTGAATATGATTATATTTTGGTGGTTTGCATTGCAGGAATGTGATCCGATTGAAAGGGTATGTAAACTTGTGCTAGCTCATAACATAGCCACATCAGCCGAATTGAAGGTGCCAAAAGGATTCAATAGATATTATTTTTCCCCAGGATGATTATTTTGTATTTTGTCTTAAATGCTTCTGATCATATTCTTGTAGTTTGCAAGGTTTGCAGTTCAAGATAGGTTGTAATGATTTGTTGTAACTTGAATTTTGTATAGGATATTGAAAAGGAAGCAAAAAAAGAAGTCGATTATGTAATTTCCCTGGTGAAGATAAATACAATGTTTGGAATATCTGGAAATTATGTTTACATTTGTGATTCTTTGTTAAAAGTTTCTAGGTTAGCTCTTCATTTTTAAAACCATACATTAGCCAAAAGTTTTGACTTCAATCATTTTTCAATAATGTTTTGCATCAAGAAGGAATGTTGAGTGCCGGATTCTTCAGAGATTTTTTCTCATGTATACGTAAAGGGTTTTGTGACCGAGGTATCCAATATCTTGACCTTTTTGGGTAAATCTCTTGTAGGTTTTTTTTTCAATCATAAACTCATCATTTGTAACAACCCTAGTAGAATATATACTTAGGGATTATTAAGTAAAAGATTTATTAGGTAATTAATTTTTCCTACCATGTTAATAACTAAACAAAGATTGGTCTAATGATATTAATTAAGTATTTATTAAAGGTTATAATTTTGATTAATTAATTAATTAATTAACTACCTATTATATTCAATAACATGGGTGTTAAATTTAAAAGATTAATAAGTTATATTGTTTAAAATAAAAAGGTTACGTACATGGAAAGGGATAAGATATTAATTATGAAAGGATAAGGGGCATTAACTATGTGTAGGTAAGGAAGTAAATGAGGAAAAGTCGGTGAAGGGGCAATATGAGTAGAGGAGGTTACGAAGGAGAGGGCATTCTACGGGAGATTGGAATTGATTTTGGGGCTCTCTTGGATTTGTAGGGAGGGGAGTTGAGTTCTAGAGTCGGAAGGTTTAGTACAGGGGCACCGGTTTGCTGGAGGTTTTGGGAACGGGGGCCAGGATATCCATATGATATCCTGGAGCTAAGAAGTTGTCCTAGTTGGCAGGGTGGAACAAGGTTTGGGCAGTGTTTACACAGTTCAACAAAGGTCAATAGGACAAGCAGAAAAACAGAGGGTTAGCATCAGACCCAGATATTTAAAATTGTGTATTTTTTTTTATTTTTTTATAAAATTTTATTA
Source organism: Picea mariana (assembly GCA_032191745.1). Classification (NCBI taxonomy): domain Eukaryota; kingdom Viridiplantae; phylum Streptophyta; class Pinopsida; order Pinales; family Pinaceae; genus Picea; species Picea mariana. The sequence continues at coordinate 3,071 of JASDQU010029588.1, read as the reverse complement.
TTCATTGATCAATTTAAAATGCATATGTGCTCAATTAAAAGGAATTATTGAATTTTCTGAAATCAAATAGATATTACTGTTACAATTTATGTAATTAAGGGATGTTAAATTCATATGGTCACTACACATGGTATCAAAGCTTTTGTGTGAAATCTGGGCCTGAGGGCCAAAAAAATTCCCAACTCCAACTCCAGCTCCGCCTAACTTGCAAACCAAACATAGACATTTTAACACAAATATAAATACAAATGAAATACATATTAAAAATGTAAAAACAAATATCACACACAAAATAATAAATAAAAAACTTCAAGGACTATTTAGAATATCTATTATTATTTTGAGATGCTATATATACATATAAATGATAATCTGCATATGTGTGCCTCATACAGGCACTATTCTATGCTTCCATTACCGGGCATCAGAGATGCAATCCTTTCCTTCCTTTGCTTTTATAGCTTATATTTTTAGGTATAGCTTAGTTTCTAAGTATAGCTTATCGGGATATTTTAGACCATGATCAATTGCTCAAACCCTTAGCGCCCAAATATCAGCGTTATTTAAGGGGTTAATAACAAAAATTGCCCAATTCTTGTCATAGGCTTCCCATATATTGTCCAGATAAATGAAAAGACAATGTGGGAGAAAACACAGTTTGCGGTTCAGTTCTCAGTGCCAGAAAGAGATAATGAATCCATCTCAGATATGCTCTCACAGTGCAATAATGAACTTGATACATAAGCTATCCGAACGTATAGTTTTAAACAACGTTTAGAAACCCCCCCCCCAAAAAATATATATATATATAANTATATTTAAAAAAAAAAAAAAAAATAACAAAATGAAAACCCTACGTACATACCCTGGTGGAATAGACCCGCTCATGAGATTCATCCATAATGAGATTCGTGTCCTGATCATATCCTTTCAATATACCCACTATGTTACGCCCATCGTTGGTAATGACGGGTATTGTTTCATCAACCAAATCCTCCAAGCCTGAGATAATAGACATTGCAGGTTGCGTATAAGAAGAAGCGTTTACTGGGAGCCCACTTGGCATTAATATGCCTTGGGAACAGTATGAGTATGAAACTTAGCTTTTCCTATTCCTATGACCTACAGGTGGTGGGCACCTCGGGAATTCAGACTTTTAATCTTACTTACAATCCTTCACGCTTTTAGCACAACTTAAACCGGTCAACCAGAACACACACATCTGGGAATATTTAGTTTCGGATACCACGAGTCGGGAATACTACAGAATACGCCTTGGTGAGAAGAAAAGAACAAGCCCTGGTTAGCACTTCTTCGTTTACCTTAAAGTCGGGTTACCTTTGAGGAAACACAAGAACATTCTCATTCTTGTGAACCATGGCTGAGATGAGGGAAGAATATATGGACTTATTTCTAGGTTTCATTTCACAGTTTTATGACTTGCACAGCAACATGTAGAAGCTGGAGAAAACCACAGAGTAATAGATCCAATCATTGACTAAAAGAGAGAATTCGATGAAGATAGCCATCCAATCTCTACTGGATGGCTAACATGGCGCTAGTGGTCAGAGGGTGATGAAATTGGCTTCAACAGTGAATGGCGGCATGGAACACATGAAACTTGGGCTGGAGAAAATAAAAAAGAAGTGATTTGCAGTAGCAGAAAGATGAAGTACCCAGGCAACTAAGGCAAGAAATAGCCACCACCAGTTAACCGATCATCCGACTATTTCAAATTGTATGGTTGCTATCAGATTTCAAACTACTCTTGTGACATCTATGACTATATAATCTTGTAATTTTGGTTGTAGTAAACCTGCAACGATGTCGTTAAGGTTCATTTGGATACCATATTTTCAAAGCTGTTTATTTTTAGAAACTCAAATTAAATTAGTATATTGCACCYTGTCAAAACAAAAGGACAAGGTAAATAAAAATCTATGTAAACAAGGCCTCTTGCAGACAGAAMAATATAAATCTTCTTTTTCTGACCCVGAWTAAATAAATAAAACTAAMTTGTGAATGAGTGTTTAGGGATGTACTTGAATTAGGAAGTATTGGACACTCTYGRCGGTGRMATAAAATGCTTGTTCAGGGTCAAAMTTTAAAGGCATAAAATGAGGAGAGTACTRGGCATGATATTTAATGTTAGCTGCCACCTCTRAAGCTTCTTTGGYTGTAGGATGAGCCACAGTTGGAACAGCAGAAAGATTTCCCRTCAAAGACTCATTGTCCTCAGTTGTCGACGCCATAGCCCTGGTCTATGCTTCTACTRGGATARCTCCAATACTCAAAGACTTCCTGCAAAATATAACRCACATTATTTAACAAACAACKAAGGATTACCTAAGATGTTAATTTATTCCAAATCACAAAATAGAGAACATGAAGAAACAAGATATTTAGTTCATTCTAGGATTTTTGGCAGATTAACATAAAATGTCGTGTTAATTACAACTAATGCTAGTAACTACTGACCAGAGGATTTATTATTTAGACAAAACTTAACATAGAAATGATAGGAATGGTCCTTAGGGTAAACAGAAATAAACTAAATTTCACAGAAGATTTTGGGGTAAAGCAATGCATCAAAAATAAACATTCAACAATGAAATCATACCTGGGTGAGTGAGAGAAAAGTTCAAAAAATTGATGGACAAGCCAACCATGAACTGCGCCTCCTGGACCACGAGCTCTGACTAATTCCATTGACTAGAAAATCCCGATTTGCAGGTAGTATGGAGGAGAGGGTTAACCATGGCGGCCATGCTCCCTCACACCTCCTCGCACAGCCACAACAAATGAGGGAGAAGTGGAAGAGTTTAGGGTTTAAAAGAGATGGTCATTTTTTATTCCAAATAAGGAGAGCGAAGGGCACGTGGGTCACATGCAAGCCCCACGTTGCCGACTTGTGAGTCTTCAGGCAAGTGGATGGAATGCAATCCCCACATTGCCAATACAGAGTCTTTTTTTTAATTGGCTTAATTTTAATTTTAGTTGTAACATTATATTTTATTTATTTATTAAATTTTCTTTATATATATATATTTTTAGTTTGTTTAAAGTTGATA
>JASDQU010029586.1:5391-25187 GCA_032191745.1 Picea mariana | reverse complement strand
AAACCTTCCCTTAGACTTATTTCTCTTACCGATACCTTTTTAAAATTTAAGGATGCATAAAAGGAAATACTTTAACAACATGCACAATAGTAGTTAGCAAGCATGCATAGTCTAGCATTTCAATTAAACGATAATTAAATATACAACAGAAATACATTCATATACATGAAAATGATACCATAACAGAGAGAACTTATCTTTATGAAAGATGACACCAATTGGTTGCAGACCAAGGACATTCCACCCAACCATAGACAGTATTGTTTCAAATATCAACATCAGCATCACCCCCAAGCTAGGGCTATGAATCCACAAGGATGGTTCTAGAGTGTTACTTGGCTTACCAAACCAATCATCATCCAAGCTCTCATAGGATTCCCATCTCTCACAAAAATCCAAGTAACCAACTCTCTTCTACCCAACTTGCGCCACCCAAGAGAACAAACCTCCACTCTTCTCTGCCATGCAGTCCCTCAGGCAGTCCTTCTCCTTATTCGGGCTCCAATGCAATTGGTCCAGAATATTAATGCTGGAACTCTCATGAATCACAACTGTGAGAAATGTTGGACACAGGCCAACGCATCTCAGACATGCAGGCCTCAAGTCACAACTGGATCACACTAGTGACCACTACAACCCACGATACTGTGGCTAATTCTTCAGCAGTTTGATTCCCCTTTCCCAAGCCAAGACGCAGAAGAGGATGGATCAATGAATGGGTAAGTGGGTGCATAAAAGTGCGTGAGGGAAAATAATGGTATCACTGTAGAAATGAAGGAGCGGATTAGTCAATGACCAACCCCACAATCAGACCAGGGATGGGTTTAAGTATTTTCGTGGGGAATCAAGAAACTCCTGGCCTTCAACAAGAATCTAACATAATAGATCCCCTCCCTTAGTAAAAAAAGGGTAATTAACATAGGAATAAACATTTGTCCCCTCAAGCCCCCTCTCTTATGGAATCATAGCCCCCTATAACTCTAGTCCTTGTTCGTCTATAAGACAACGATGTATTTATTATTAATAATGATAAAATCATTACATGTCATGGGCACACTGGCCTTTTAATAATTGTTTGGGCACCCTAGCCTCTCAGCATTGTAACAATACATTATTTAAAATGGGGGTTCAAAACCTAGGGTGTTACATCTCGTCCCCCTTATTTTGGCACTGTCCTCAATGCATATACAAAATAGAGATCAAAATCTCAAATTTATTCAAAAATGTGCGGGTACTCTGCCCACATGGCATCTTCATGCTCCCAGGTAGCATCTTTAGGACCGTAGCAGGTCCACTAAACTTTTACCAGCTGTATAACTCGATTCTAGAGCATTTTTAGCTTTATGTCCAATACCCATACTAGTTGAACCTGAAAGTCTCCCTCTGTCTCTACCTGAATCAGATGCCAATCAATAACATGATTAGGGTCATGTGCATATTTATTTAGTAAATATACATGAAATAAATTATGCACATTCATGGAAGCATGTATGCAACTGGCCCTATTCTGTCCAATATTTCAAATGGACCACAAAATCTGGCTGCCAGTTTTGTACAACTACCCAATTTCAATGAGCTTTTCTTGGGCTTCAATTTCAAAAGTACATGCTCCCCTACTTTAAATTATCTATCTATCTTGTTCTTGTTTGCATAAACTTTCTGTCTATCCTGAGCTTCCTTTAAATTTGTCTTGATCTTGACCACCTGGTCTTCCATGTCCTTGAGCAACTCCAACCCAAGTACCACTCTATCTATTGGGTTGTCCCAACTTACTGGAGTATTGCATTCCCTACTGTACAAGGCTTAAAATGGGCTCATTCTCAATGAAGCTTTATACCCATTATTATATGAAAACTCAACCAAGTGTAAGTAATCTTCCCACTTAGATGGCTTATCCATCACATACATTCTCACCATATCTTCAATTATTTGATTTACTCTCTCTGCTTTCCCATCTGTCTGGGGATGATATGTTGTGCTAAAGTTTAGATTTGTGCCAAATCCTTTAAAAAATCTCCTCCATAAATTGGAGGTAAACTTTGTATCTTTGTTCGAGACAATTGTCCTAGGTATCCCATGCAACCTAGCAATTTACTTCATGAAAATTTCTGCAATATTAGTTGTTGTATGCGTTGTCTTCACAGGAACAAAATGAGCAACCTTTATTAATTTGTCAACCACCACCATGATTGAATCATGTTTCTTATTTGTTTTGGGTAATCCTGTGATGAAATCCATGGTGATCACTTCCCATTTCTTCTTTGGGATTGGCAATGGATGCAGTAACCCTACCGGGTGCCTATGCTCAGCCTTCACCTTCTAATATTCCATACATCGAGTGATGTAATAAAAAACATCCTTATTCATTCCTGGCCAAAAGAACTGGCTTCTTACTATTGTAATTGTTTTCTGGTAACCGGGATGTCCAACATAAGGAACATCACACATTTCCTTCAGTACCAAATTCCTTAGTTCTTCAGAGCTATGAACATAGATTCTATTTTTATGCATAAGTAATCTATCTTCCCTTATCTCATACTCCTTTATTTTCTGTTTTACATCTCCTTGTTGTAATCTTTCCTTTACCTGTAGGTAATGTTGGTTTATAACAAGACCATCTAAAATTTTTCTCTTCAAGTCTGACTGATGCATACTGACAGCAGTAGCATGCATGAGATGCACTCTTCTACTAAGTGCATTGACAACTTTATTATCCTTTCCCTTGATATGCTTGATATCAAAGTCATACTCACTTAAAAATTCCAGCCATCTTGTTTTCCTGGCATTCAAAGTCGGTTTTTCAAGAAGATACTTTGGGCTAATGTGGTTTGTCCTTAATTCAAATTTATTCCCCATGAGATAATGCCTCCACATCCTCAAGGCGTGAACAATGGAAGCAAGTTCCAAGTCATGCGTGACATATTTCCTCTCATGTTCCTTAAGCTTTCTCAACTCATATCCAATGACATGTCCATTTTGTGTGAGGACTCCCCTAATTCCTTCCTTGCATGCGTATGTACGTACCACAAAACTTTCATTTGGGTCAACAATATTTAACATAGGTGCACTAGTATGTAATTCCTTCAACATATTAAAATTGTTTCACACTTGAGTGTCCATTCAAATTTAGTTCCCTTCTTTTTCAAAGAAGTGATGGGATGAGAAATCTTAGAGAACCCTACTATGAACCTTCTGTAGTAGCCAGCTAATCCCATAAAAGATCTGATGTCTGAAACATTTATGGGTGTTGGTCATCCTCTAATGGCTTCGATCTTCTTTGGATCTACTGCTATTCCCTACTCTGAAATAATGTGTCCTGGGTAATGGATCTACTTTTGATAAAAAGAACACTTACTCAACTTGGCATACAACTATTTTTCTCTTAGTACTTGCAATACCAGTCTTAAGTGATGTTCATGCTCCTCTTTGGACTTAGAATAGATAAGTATGCCATCCAAGAATACTATGACAAACTTATCCAAATAATTTCTAAATATGCCATTCATTAAGCCCATGAAGACAGCTGGTGCATTGGTCAATCCAAAAGGCACCACTACAAATTCATAATGCCCATGCCTAGTCCTAAAGGTTTTCTTATGAATGTCTTCTTCCTTGATTCTTACCTGATGGTATCCTACCCTCACATCAAGCTTTGAAAATATCTTTGCTCCTCTTAGCTGATCAAGAGGTCATCGATTTGGGGTAGAGGATACGTGTTCTTTATAGTGTACTTGTTCAGCTGTCTAAAGTCAATACACAGCCTCAAGGTTCCATCCTTCTTTTTGACAAAAAGTATAGGTGCTCCCCAAGGTGAAACACTTGGATGTATGTACCCTTTCTTCAACAATTCCTCCAATTTCATTTGTAATTATTTTAACTCTAGTGTGCTCATTATGTAAGGTGTTTTTGACACCGGGGCAGCTCCTGGCACTAAATCAATTAATAAATCTATCTCCCTCCTTGGTATTAATCCTGGTATTTCTTGGAATACATCTTCAAATTCCCGTAGCACCGAGAAATCTTCAAGGCTTGTCCCCTTTGTATTATCTAGCTCTTCCACATGAGTTGCATATAGTTGACATCCTATCCTAAAACATATTTTCAACTGTAAGGATGAAATCTCCATTATAGATATGGGTCTTGGAATTCCTTTCACAGTTCTTTGTTTTCCATTTCCATCAAGACATGTAAATGTCTTGTTATGACAATCTAGGACAACATGATTCTTGTCCAACCAATCCATTCCAATCAGAATATCATAAGACCCCAATGGTATGATATTTAGATCCATACTAGTATTCATGCCATTAAGACTTATGGAACAACTTCTAACCATGTCATGGATTCTTCTTTTGGTTCCAGTGGCTAACTGAACCAAACTTTCTTTTCCAAGTTTACTTTTCTTGAAATGAAATCTATCCACTATCTTAGGATCAATGTAGCAATGTCTTTCTCCTGAATCAATCAAAATAGCAACAGGCTGATTTATGATCTTACCTTGCACCTCGATCATATTGGACTGGTGGTGTTCCCTTTTTTCCCAAGAAATATGCCTTCTTGAAATCTCCCTTATCATATTGATCTTGATGATTTCTATTAAGCTTATTCCTATTGAAGGAAGGTTTGAATCCTTTCCTCCTTTGATCGGACTTCGCATTTTTCTTGTCCTTCCAAGATTTCTGCAGAGATTCTATTCCCTAGCCTTGCTCATATAAGTATGTATCCTTTTTGATGGCTTCATTCAAGGACTTGGGCTCATCATACTTGATATTTTCTTTATAAAAGGTTGGCATTCCACTTATAAATCTCTGTATTTTCACTTTCTCATCACCAATGAACCTGACATACTTTAACAATCACAAGAACTTCTTCTTGTACTCTACCATAGTCATGCTTCCCAACCTGAGTTCAAAGAACTCCTACATTTTCCTATCATAGAAATGCTCTGAGAGGTACTCCTTCTGGAAGTACTTCTTGAACTGCTTCCAAGTGATCCTACTCTCATTAATGTGCTCCACTTGCTTCAATTGGTCCCACCACATTGCAACTTTCCCATGTAAATGGTAGGTGGAAATCCTAGCTTCCAGATTTGATGAATAGTTATGCAACTGAAAATATCTCGTGAGTCCAAGAAACCATGCTTCGACATCATCTTCCCTTTCTCTTTCACCCTCAAAGGAAGGTGGCTTGAAATTCCTCATCTCTCCTTGAAAACTATATACCTTTTGTTTCCTTCTTTGGTGTCTGACAGGAGACACCTCTAGACTTCTTATGGGATCATCCGATGCATAAAAATTTCTTTCTAAGTAAGGAGGTGAGTGGTGTCCATGATCTCTGCTAGAACTTTTGGAATAACCAACTCTTCCATGATCATCCCTTCTTGCATAGCACCTTCCTTCTTCCTTTTGTCTTGAGTTTTATCCCTTCTTCGTTTGTCTCTCCAACTGATTTAGGCTCTACAACACTCGAGCATTTATCTGACTTTGTTCTCTCATCAATCTCTCGTTGTCTTCTTTGTAGTTCTGCACTTCCATATTCAGGCTTCTTACTATTTCTATTAACATTTTTTTCTCTCCTTTTCCCTTGCGTCCATTGGAATCTGTCTCTACATTATCAACTTTGGTATTCTGGACTTCGGCCTCCTTATCATGAGTGGAGGCTCCCTCATCTTCTTCCATTTCCTTAATACACATCATGAGTTGATGTGTTTAAACCCCTTAATTCTACAAAATGTGCAATCGACCATTTTGCTAGAATTATGCATACGATAAACAAAATTGTCAAACCATGCTACAGGTCTCTTTATTTATTTTTTGTTCATGGAGGTCATATCCCCATTCTTCAAAAATAACAATGTTATGTTATCCTTGGCTGACACAAAATTTTATATTATGAAGTTGCTTCTTTCAAACCACCTTCCCAGGTGACCATGGCTATAAACCGCAGCTAAATCCTTCCTTAGAACTTTTCTGTCTCGAAGACCACCAATTCGGCCCTTATCTCTCCTTCCCTCAGCTCTCAATCTGCATATGAACACAACCATGACCCTGTTTTAGATGAAAAGCGCTTGTCCAGAACTTTGAGACTTTGAAACTTTTAGCCAGGACCAGATAAATGGTCCTCGTCCTCTTTCACGATCAACGATCGAGATCCACTTTGGGACTCCATGCTTCGGGGGTCTCAACTTTCCTTGCTTTCCTCCTCCCGGAACTCTTTTACACAGAGTTCATGATTTTTCGACGGGTGTCCTCCCACAGATCAACGACTGTGAATCGCTTTGGCTCTTTGGGCTTCAAAAGTTTCAAAACTTTCCTCATGCACTTTCTCCCGAAATGCTTTCACCCGAAGTCAACGATCCTTTGACATGTGTCTTCTGGAATCAATGCTCGATATGTATTCCAACCTTTAGGACTTCAAGAATTTTTGATCCAACGCAACCTGGCGCATCTTTCCCCACTGGAGTGCCCAGTCACTAGACTGTACGATCTGTCACCACCTGGTGAAATACTAGAATCGGACTCGTGGTTCAATCAGGTGGCTGACACGTGCCATGTCCTAGCTGAGATTTCAATTATCTGCATGCTCAAACATTACTGACATGTGGCGCACATCCCATGTGTCCATGTCATCCCTGGTGATGTCCGCAAGCCATGTCACTTTGGAAATTTTGGGGTCCACATCACCTCCTGGTGACATCATCATGCCCCACTCCTTAGGCTCTTCGGGCTTCGGGACTTCGGGAGTCTCCACACTAGCACACTTCCAATTCTCCCAAACTCCAATTTACCGAACCGACCAAATTATCGCCATGTGTCTCCCTTATAGGATGACCCATATTAACCCTGGATTTCAAGAATTTGAAAGTTACCTCTGCAAGGATTAATGGTTTCCATTCCTTCGGTCCTTCAGACTTTGAAAAACTCAAACCTTAAGTTTTTCCGAAATGTTTGTATCCGAAGCTCGCAATCTACTGATGCGTGTCTCCCATGGATCGACGACTACGATTTCTTCGGGTCTTCGGATTTCGTAAATATCAACTTTCAACCTTCGCTTTTCCCTGAAGTGAGAGGATTTATGCCACATGTTCTCTTGGAATCGAACGGTTAAGGCTTACTTCGGGCCTCTAGTTCTCTGGGCTTTAGGAGTTTCAAAAATCAACTGAAAACATCTCTAACATATTTCTTTGGAGTTACTGATATGCTGACACATACCTCTTGGTGATCAACAGTCAGGATCTACTTTGACTATTTAACCTCCTCCTTGTCCACAAACTTCCGGAGTTGTGGATCTTGCGCCACTTGTCCTCCTTGATGATGGACGACCCTAAACTACTTCGGCTATATGTAGTTTCGATGTTCAAGCCCCAACATGTCACATCACCGCATGCCTTTCAATTTGCAGGGGCATGCATCGGCGATTTGGAGTAACCCTCTTTTCGCCCCGCAATTCTCTTGACGCTGACATGTAACCCCCTGGTGAAACCGTGGTCTCCCATGCAACTTGCTTCCCCACAATGTCGGCTTTCTGTTGATCTCTCTCTCCAATGGGATCTGACAGTGGTGACACTAACCCTTTCTTCCTTTTCATCGGATGATCCCTGTTCACCTGTCCTCTGATCCAATGATCTCGAATCTCTGTTAATCCTACACTAGCGATCTCTCCCAAATCGAAGAGGGACAATCACGATCCTTCGAACACCTTACAACAGTTCTCTAACGTTCTATCTCCTGCGTAGATTCTGCAACACCATTCCTCCTGAGATTTTCAACTCCACGATCAGATTTTGATCTGTAACCACGAGACTCTGACCAATAGACTTGGACCATACTAGCCTGGTGTTTCAACCAAAAGCTTTGATACCAAACTGTAACATCCCCAACCACCCACGGGTCAGGGGATGCTACCTTCAAGCCTTCCCTTGGAATTATTTCTCTTGTCTATACTTTTTTAAAAACTAAGGATGCATAAATTGAAAGACTTTAACGACATGCACAATAGCAGTCAGCAAGAATGCATAGTCTAAAGATTCAATTAAACGATAATTAAATATATAGTAGAAATGAATTCATATACATGCAAATGATGTCGTAATAGAGAGCACTTATCTTTATGAAAGATGACACCAACTGGCTGCAGACTAAGGAAGTTCCACCCAACCGTAGAAACTATTGTTCCAAATCTCAACAACAGCGTCACCCCTGATCCAGGGCTATGAATCCACAAGGATGGTTCCAGAGTGTTACTTGGATTCCCAAACCAATCAGTACCCAATCTCTCACAGGCTTCCCAAATCTCACAGCAATCCAAGTACCCAGCTCTCTTCTACCCACCTTGCACCACCCGAGAGAATGAACCTCCACCCTTCTCTACCATGCAGTCCCTCAGGCAGTCCTTCTCCTTATTCAGGATCCAACGCAATTGGTCCAGAATCTCAATGCTGGAACTCTCAGGACTCACAGTTGTGAGAAACGCTGGACACAAGCCAATGCATCTCAAACATGTAGGCCTCAAGTCATGGTTGGATCACACCAATGACCACTACAACCCACCATACCATGGATAATTATTTAGCAGTTTGGTTCCCCTTTCCCAATCCAATACGCGGATGAGGATGGATCAATGAATGGGTAAGTGGGTGCATGAAAGTGCATGAGGAAAAAGAATGGTATGAATGCAGAAGTGAAGGATCGGACGAGCCAACGACTAACCCCATAATCAAACCAAGGATGGGTTTAAGTATTTTTGTGGGGAATCAATAACCTCATGGCCTTCCCCAAGAATCTCACGTAATCGATCCCATCCCTTAGGGAAAAATGGTAATTAACATAGGAATAAACATCTAGCCCCTCAAGCCCCCTCTCTTGTGGAATCATAGCCCCCTATAACTCTAGTCCTTGTCCGTCTAGCAACCAACCATGTATTTATTATTAATAATGATAAAAACATTACATGTCTTGGGCACACTGGTCTTTTAATAATTGTTTGGGAACTCTAGCCTCTCAGCATTGTAACAATACATTATTTAAAATGGGGGTTCAAAACCTGGGGCGTTACACTGTTCTTGAGGACTATTCTTGAAAAATGGTGGTTTGATTCCCTTCTGCCTCTACTCCCTCTTGAACTTCTTCTTGTCTTCCCAAGATTTTTAGAAAGTAGGATTTTATTTTTTCTGATCATATAAGCATTTTTCTCTCCTTATAGTTTCTTCCATAGTTTTTGGGTCATCATACTAGATCTTGTCACTAAAAGAAGATGGAAGCCCACTCAGATACCTTTGAATATTAACTCTCTCGTTCTTGATGAAGGGGACTTATTTCAACAACTCCAAGAATCTTCTTTCATACTCATCAATGGACATACTACCCAGCTTGAGTTCGAAGAACTCTTTCATTTTCTTGTCATAATACTTCTTAGTTAAGTACTTCTTTTCAAAATGTCTCTTGAATTACCTCCATGTAAAATTCTTATCTCTGACGTGTTGTGCTTGCACAAGTTGATACCACCATATGGATGCCTTTCCTTCAAGTTGGAAAATGGCAATTCTTCCCTCTGCATGAGAAGAATAGTTTTGCAGTTGGAAATATTTACTCATGCCCAACAACCATGTCCCATCATCTTCATATTTCTTGTGTTCTTCGTCAAAAGTAGGAGGCTTTATTTTATTCATTTCACCCTTCAGTTCATCCACTTCCGATTTCCTATGCTTTATGGTAGGAGATGGACTTGAATTTTTGTGTGCTCTCTTATTGGAATGTTTCGGGGAGTGACGGTGATGTCTGCTAACGCTCCTTGATCTTCCTTTCTTCTCAGGGGTCCCACGACTCCCTGTTTTTCTTGAGCCACTCTCCTTATCCAAAAAAATTTTGATTTCTCATGCTTCCTCTGATACCATTTTGTGACGTCCCTGAACATATACACCTCTATCGGGAAACTCTACCCAAATACCTTATATTCTTCCAACTAGCTCTGATACCATTTTGTAACGTCCCTCAGACAACCAGGTCAGGCCATGATATCTCGTAGAAATTACAATTATCATATGCCTATAAAAATAAACATAAACAAACACATATTTTTCTAATACACAAACTAATGCGGAAATAATATTAAAAGAATACATGCAGTAATCACAGGCATAACCCATAATATAACAACATATACAGGCAATACTCATCAATATAGCATGTACAAATACATAGCATGTAAATGAACATAGGAATGGGTACTTATCTTTTAATTGAAATACACCAACTACGTGTAGACCTTCCACGAACCTCCGAGCCATAGACCACGCTTCTCATCATGCTTAGCAATGGGTCACCCCCGAGCTGGGACTAAACTCCACTAGGCAAGGGAATTCCTAGGCTTGGCTGAGGTTACATAAAACTGCACAGTGAAACTAGAAGGATTCTCTCCAAGAGCCTACTTATGCCCACTACTCACAGACTCTCATTCCCCACATGCTTGTTCCACCTCAGGAATATGCACCTTCACTATTCCACAGTCCATCGGCTACTCCACTACCCTTTTAGGGTCTCGAAAACATGTCGGATCAGGAATTCTCAGAGCTCTGTAGTTGGTGCTGGAATCTCTCTAGGAGAAAATCACTTTCCAGCAAACTCTCTCACCTGGAGAGAGCTGCTCACAGGCATGACAACCTGCCTCTTCAACCATGGTCCTGACAACCTGTTTCTTCAACTAGATTCAACTTAATTCTAGCAAGTGAGGACAATATCAAGGCTTAATATAGTTCAGGGGATGGCAACAACCACCATTTGATAAGGCACAACATGACTCTCAAAAGTACAGATGCGTTGTGCTTCACAGGAAGACACAGGTCAGCTTCATGAGTTACTGTTTTCAGAGGCGCATCTAAGATGCAGAGGTCCACGATAGATGCCAGGAAAGTTAGACGAAGGATGGGAGAATGGGGAGTGAACAAAGCTTAGCCAAAACTGCGTTGGCAACAATTGTCAATCACTACGACACAACACACTCAGGAAAAATACAAGTTTGTCGGGCTTCAAAGGAAATACGCAGGACAACTTCAGTGTATGCAGGTTACACTGACACATGCATCAATGGGGAGTGTGGTCGACTTCCAGGGTGACTAACCCCACGAGAGTGCAGAATGAATGGTGAAGGATCGTGACCGTCCTCTGAATCGTGAGACTCCTGAATGAGATCCTCGACAATGAGCTGACTTTCCCACTTAAAACTGCATGTGCCCAGGTTGACACATACCTCTCTGAAGCTGCATGAGATCCACTTAACACTCGTCCCCCTTTCCCCGAGGAACTTAGGTGATCCAAAATGGATCTTGAAAGGCTCAAAAATCAAATTCTTTCAAATCTCAATAAAATGACATGATCCTGCAGTGCTCGTCGCAAGCTTTCTAGTGGTACAAACGGATTGTTAATCCGACATCATATGCTAAAGTTATCGCAATCGGAAGTTTTGAACAAACAGGGAAAAAAAAAGTCAACTGGTCAAAAGAAACGTGGCACCTCCTCGAGATGACACATGGAAATGGAAGATATTGACACATGAAAAGCTATGGATATGACACATGGCAGGTTCAGTTGTTGACTAAACAAATGAGGGTTTAGTTGTTGAATAGACAGATGAGTTGGAAGGTGATTGTATTGGTGACATGGTTGTACGACCAATCATACAATGCCACGTGGCACCCTTATTAAGAAAATAAGGACTAGTTGAAAATTTAATCTATCCATCCTCCATAGGATTCGAATTGAAATCTCAAAAGAGAAGGAATCTCACCCAAATGCACTAACCACCAAGTAAAGTCAACACTTGTTACAATTCTATTGAAAAATTACTATTTTTAAAATGGGTATGTTAAGGCATTAAAGGTGTTAACTAAGTTTTAAATGACACGAATATTAAAACCCATATTTGATGGCATGTAAAAAGTGTGCTAACCATATATTACGCTGGCATTCATGTTTAGCCATTTAAAAAGGGCACTCTCCATAATTTTAGCCACGAATCATATATTATGTTGGCAAATGGGTGTTAAACCATATATTATATGGGTTGTAACCCATAGATAATCGTGCCATATCTTTGAAGTGGGATATGATATATATTATATGGGTTGTAACTCATAGAAAATCGCACCATATATTTGAAGTGGATACAAAACTTAGGAAATGGTTTTTATTTAAAACCATATTCAATATTCTATGTCTTTTTAATGGGACTTAAACCCAGATTTCATGCCACAAATCGGGTCTAGTTGGGATTTGATTCCTGGACCAGTTATTTATAAAAAAAAGAATTACCAACGAACCACAAGTCAAATTGATATAAATTAAAGTAGAACAATGTTATTTATGCAGAGAAAACCAGTGAACTAGGAGAACTTTGGAGACCATTTCTGGGAGCTACATTCAGTTTTTTTCAGTGCCGTCAGTTGTGTTGGATTTCTGAGGTCGAGCAGAACACAGTAAGACCAGTATGAGATCCATTTGATGTACTTTTGTTGTACTTTTCAAGCATTGAAGAATTAATAAAGAAGTCTCCCCCATTGAGACAAAGGCCTGGAGACATATGCAATTTTGTGTCGAACTTCGTTATCACTTCTCTTGTTATGGTTTGTTGTTATTATTGCTTCAGTTCATATCTGTATATATTCTAATGGCTGCTATGATTCTTCATTAAATCCTTCCTCTTTCATTCAGCTTCATAAATGGTTAATTAACACATGCAATTAATAACTCAACCACAGTCATTAAAAGATATTTTTGGATCATTAGGACAACACATATTATGTCAAACCTTAGCCTTTAGGAAATAATAATATAATATTATTCCTTTAGAGGTAAGCCCTCTAGCTTAGCCCCTATTCCTATACACTTAGCCCCTTCCCCACCTAGTGGAGCTTAGTTGCCCATAACTCTTTCTTCGTGGAGGGTCTACACACAACAGTGTAATTTTATTAATAATATGTGTGTATTTACATATGCAAAATCAAGCTCATTGGCCTTAGCATCTATCTCACCAGCCTATAAGCATAATTAGAATTCAGCAGGGGCTCGACCTTGGAGTGTTACAATGTCCTCCCCTTATTTTTGCACTATCCTCAGTGCAACTCTTTACACAACAACAACAAGATTTCCAAAATCTTCAAAAATATGTGGGTACTCTTCTCGCATAGCATTTTCATGCTCCCACGTTGTGTCCTTGGGACCATACCCGGTCCATTGAACCTTTACAAGATTTACGACTCGACTCCGGAGTTGCTTGCTCTTCCATTCCAGTATGAGCATAGGCTTCACTTGCAAAGCGCCTTCTTGTTCAACTTGGATCACATTCCAATCAATCAAAAAATTAGCATCAGGTATATACTTCTTCAGCAATGATACATGAAATACATTATGAATATTCATGGATGCAGGCAATGCAAGCATATAAGCTATTGGTCCAATCCTTTCTAGAATTTCAAATGGTCCACAAAATCTGGCTGCCAACTTGGAACAGCTTCCCAGCTTCAGGAAACTTCTGTTGGCTTTCACCTTCAGGAAAACATGGTCACCCACTTTAAACTCTCTGTGGTTTCTACCTTTGTCTCCATAGCTTTTATTTCTGTCTTGGGCGACCTTCAAATTCTTCTTAATCATCAACATTTTCTCTTCCATTTTCTTGAGAAACTCTGGCCCAACCACTACCCTATCAGCTGGATTGTTCCGGGTTATTGGGGTGTTGCACTTTATTCCATAAAGTCATTCAAACGGGCTCATCTTTAGTGATGCTTGATACCCATTGTTGTAGGAAAATTCTACCAACTGTAGATAATCTTCCCATTTAGATTGTTTTCCCATCACATACATCCTCAGCAAGTCTTATATCACTTGATTTACTCTTTCTGTTTGTCCATCTGACTCAAGGTGATAGGTTGTGTTGAAGTTTAGGTTCATTTTGAACCCCTCAAATAGTCCTCTCCAAAACTTTGAGGTAAACTTTGGGTCTCTGTCAGACACAATTGTCTTCGGAATACCATGCAGGCATGCTACCTCCCTCATATAGATATCGTCAACATTAGTTGCCTTCTGAGAGGTCTTCAATGGAATAAAATTGGCATCTTTAGTAAGCTTGTCCACTACTACCATGATTGCATCATGATGCTTGCTTGTTCAGGGCAATCCTGTGATGAAATCCATTGTCACCACTTTCCACTTCCACTCAAGTATGGTTAATGTTTGTAGCAAACCAGCTAGGTGTCTATGCTCAGCCTTTAACTTTTGACATTCCAAGCATTTGGAAATAAATTCAATAACTTCCTTCTTCATGCCTGACCAATAATATTGGTTTTTGACTGTTGAAATTGTTTTCTGATATCCTGGGTGTCCTTCATAAGGTACATTGTTTATTTCTTTTAAAATCGCACTCTTCGGTTCAGAAGAGTTGGGTACATAAAATATGTTTCTATATAAGAGAATTCCATCAATTCCCAACTCAAAATCTTCAGCCTTCTGCTGCATTTTACCTTGCTGCAATTTTGTTACCAATTCTATGTATTGTGAATCAACTTTTGTAGCATCAGAGATTCTACCTTGAAGATCCATCTGATACATGTTGATTGTTGTAGCATGCAGTTCATGCACTCTCTTGTTGAGTGAATCATCCACTTTGTTCTCCTTTCCTTTAATGTGCTTGATATCAAAGTCATATTCACAGAGGAATTCCAACCATCTTCTATGTCTGGCATTCAATGTAGGATGATCAAACAAATACTTCAGACTGTGATGGTCTATCTTGAGCTCAAACCTCTTTCCCATGAGGTAATGTCTCCATTTCTTTAGAGAGTGTACAATGGTTTCCAACTCTAAATTGTGAGGCCTTTTATGTTCTTTCAACTTTATCGACTCAAAACATATCACAACCTGATTCTAGCTGAGGAATCCTCATAGCCCTTATTTACATGTGTCTGTGCAAACCATGAAATATTCATTCCTATCTGCAATATTAAGAATTGGAGCACCGATTAACAACTTCTTCAATTGTTGGAAGCTTCTTTCACATTCTTCTATCATTGAAA
This sequence comes from Picea mariana, assembly GCA_032191745.1. Taxonomy (NCBI): domain Eukaryota; kingdom Viridiplantae; phylum Streptophyta; class Pinopsida; order Pinales; family Pinaceae; genus Picea; species Picea mariana. The sequence goes on along the minus strand of JASDQU010029586.1, from coordinate 10,126 downwards.
TTTCATCCCCTTCCTTTGCAAGGAAGTGATGGGGTGAGTTATTCTTGAAAACCCTGCAATGAACCTTCTATAGTAGCCTGCTAGACCCATGAAGGATCTGACTTCTATTAAATTTTTTGGTGTTGTCCACCCTTTAATGGCCTCAATATTTTTAGGGTCCATGGCTATCCCTTCTTCCGATACGATATGCCCCAAATAGTGAATTTTGTTTTGATAGAATGAGCACTTTCTCAATTTGGCATATAGTTGATTCTCTCGTAGCACTTGCAACACCATCCTCAAATGATGCTCATGATCTTCTTCTGACTTGGAATATACAAGGATTTCATCTAGAAAGACAATGACAAACTTATTCAAATAATCCCTGAAAACACCATTCATTAAGCACATAACAACAATGGGTGCATTTGATAACCCAAATGGCACCACTATGAACTCATAATGACCGTACCTTGTATTGAAGGTGGTCTTGTTGATGTCTTTGTCTTTAATCCTTACCTGATGGTATCATGACCTAAGATCTATCTTTGAAAATATCTTTGCATCCTTTAATTAATCAAAGAGATCATCCATCCTTGGTAAAGGATACTTGTTCTTTATAGTCACCTTGTTAAACTATCTGAAATCGATGCACAATATCATTGTTCCATCTTTCTTCTTTACGAACAAGACTAGGGCACCCCAAGCTGATACACTTGGATGGATATAGCCCTTCTTCAGAATCTCTTCAAGCTGCATTTGCAGTTCCTTCAACTTTAGTGTACTCATTATGTAGGGAGTCTTTGACACTGGGGCTGCTCTAGGCATCAAATTTATAGAGAAATCAATATCTCTCTTTGGAGGTAGTCCTGGTACCTCCTTGAACACATCTTCAAAATCTTCCAGGGCTGCATACTCCTCCAGAATTGGCACCTTATCCTTAGATGCTTCCTCCATATGAGCTGCAAATAATTGACAACCTTTTTTGAGGCATTTCTTCAGCTGCATTGTTGAAATTTCTCTAATAGCAACTGCCCTGAGAATTCCTTGGACTGCTCTCTGATTTCCTTCCTCATCCAAGCAATTGAATGCCTTTTTATAGCAGTCTGAAATGGCATGGTGTTGGTCCAATGAGTCCATACCAATTAAGCAATCATATGAACCTAAAGTCAAGATATTCATGTATGCCTTGGTACTTAGTCCATTCATGCCCACTGGACATGATTTAACCAACTCAACAACTTTCCTCTTGGCTCTTGTAGCCAGCTGTACCAATTTGTAACGACCTCGACCATCAACCCCTGTCAAGTAACACTACCAAAGCAACCTTAATGTTTCCTTTACTTCTATCATACCATTTTTGTCGCATTCTCGGCCTTAAATAGTAGGCCAGCCATGCCATCGAGTAACTTTGCGAAATAATCACATAAAAAACTTAACCGGAAGATAGATATAACATCTGGTATTCACACTTATAAATGTATACCTATCTAATGCAATTAAATAGACGTCAATACTCTACTCGTACACATGTTCATGTGGAAGCAACATTAACACACACACACACACACACACACATATATACATGCATTACTCATTAATTATAATGCAAATACAAATACAAAACATATAGAGAACACATAATTGGTGCTTATCTTTTAATATATGACCACTAACTGTGTGCATACCTTCCACGAACCTCCCAGCCTTAGAACATGCTGCTCATCACGCTCAGCAGTGGGTCACCCCCGAGCTGGGACTAAACTCCACTCGGCAAGGGGATTCTAGACTTAGCAAGCACAAGAAGGAAGTTGCATAGAACAAAAGGAAGGATCTTTTATCTTAGGAGCCACTTATGCCCACAACCCACACACCCTCATTCCCCACACGCCTGCTCCACCCCATGAGGGTACACCTTCACTAATACATTTCCATCAACTACTACACCTCCCTTATCTTGGGCTTCAGCAATAGGCTGGACCAGAAGTCTCAGAGTATTGTAGCTGCTACGGGACTCCCTTCTAAGAGAACTCACTTCCCAACAAACTCTCTCACCTAGAAGAGTTGCTCACAAACCTGACAACTTGCTTCTTCAATTCAACTCCTAAGAAATACAGCAACAACATTAGGCTAACACACGAGTGACGACAACAATAGAAAATGAGTATGGACACCGAAAGTGGAAACAGCCAAATGCTAAGACACAACATGTCTCAGGTGAATACAAATGTGTTGGGCTTCACGGGGAAAACACATAGGGAAACATCTAGTAATTGCAGGTTACAATCATGCATGCATCAATGGGGATTGTGGCTCTCTTCCCGGGTGCCTAAACTTGCGAGAGTACATACGTAATGGTAAAGGATCCGTGACAGTCGTGAAAATCGTGAGTCTGGTCAGTGAATCCCCCGCAGCGAGCTGACTTTCCCACTTAAAATTGCATGCACCTAGATTTACACATACCTCCTTGAAGCTGCATGAGCTCCACTTAACACTCATCCCCCTTTCCCACAGGAACTTAGGACAATATGGTTATATCAAACCTTACCTTCTAGGAAATAATAATATAATATTATTCCCTTAGAGGTAAACCCTCTAGATTAGCCCCTATTCCTAGACACTTAGCCCTTTCCCCACCTAGTGGAGCTTAGTCCCCCATAACCCTTTCTTCATGGAGGGTCTACACGCAACAGTGTAATTTTATTAATGATATATGTGTATTTACATATACAAAATTAGGCTCATTGGCCTTAGCATCTGGCTCACCAACCTATAAACATAATTACAATTCAGCAGGGGCTCAACCTTGGGGTGTTACAATCCCCTCCCCTTATTTTTGCACTATCCTTAGTGCAACTCTTTACACACCAACAACAAGATTTCCAAAATCTTAAAAAATATGTGGGTACTCTTCCCACATAGTATCTTCATGCTCCCACATTGCATCCTCAGGACCGTACCAGGTCCACTGAACCTTTACAAGCTTTACGACGCGACCTCAGAGTTGCTTTCTCTTCTAATCCAGTATGTGCACAGGCTGCACTTGCAAAGCGCCTTCTTGTTCCACCTGGATCACATTCCAATCAATCACATGACTAGCATCAGGTATATACTTCTCGAGGAATGATACATGAAATACATTATGAATAGTCATGGAAGCAGGAAATGCAAGCATATAAGCTATTGGTCCAATCCTTTCTAGGATTTCAAGCGGTCCACAAAATATGGCTGCCAACTTGGAATAGCTTCCCAGCTTCAGGGAACTTCTCTTGGCTTTGACCTTCAAAAAAACATGGTCACCCACTTTAAACTCTCTGTGGTTTCTGCCTTTGTCTGCATAGATTTTCTATCTGTCTTGGGAAGCCTTCAAATTCTGCTTAATCTTTAGCATTTTCTCTTCCATTTCCTTGAGCAACTTTGGCCCAACCACTACCTTATCAGCTGGATTGTCCCAGCTTATTGGGGTATTTCACTTTCTGCCATAAAGTGCCTCAAACGGACTCATCTTCAGTGATGCTTGATACCCATTGTTGTAGGTAAATTCTACTAAGTGTAGATAATCATCCCATTTAGATGGTTTGTCCATCACATACATCCTTAGCATGTCCTCTATCACTTGGTTCACCCTTTCTGTTTTCCCATCAGACTCTAGATGATAGGTTGCGCTGAAGTTCAGATTCGTTTTGAACCCTTTGAATAACCCTTTCCAAAACTTTGAGGTGAATTTCGGGTCTCTGTCAAACACAATTGTCTTGGGAATTCCATGCAATCGTGCTACTTCCCTCATATAGATATCTGCAACATTAGTTTCCTTGTGATTAGTTTTCAGTGGAATAAAATGGCCAACTTTCATAAGCTTATCCACCACCACCATGATGGAATCACGTTGCTTGTCCGTTCTGGGCAATCCTATGATGAAATATATTTTCATCACTTCCCACTTCCACTCAGGAATGGGAAAGGGTTGTAGAAACTCAGCTGGGTGTCTATGCTCAGCCTTGACCCTTTGACATTCCAAGCATTTGGCAATAAATTTAGCAAATTTCTTCTTCATGCCTGGCCAATAATATTGGCTTTTGACTGCTGAAATTGTTTTTTGATATCCTAGGTGTCCTGCATAAGGTACATTGTGCATTTCTTTTAAAATCTCACTCTTCAGTTCATAAGAGTTGGGTACATAAACTATGTTTTTGTACAAGAGAATTCCATCAATTCCCAATTCGAAATCTTTAGCCTTCTGCTGCATTTTACCTTGCTGCAATTTTGTTACCAATTCTATGTACTGCGAATCAACTTTTGCAACCTTAGATATTTTGCCTTGAAGATCCCTCCAATACATGCTGATGGTTGTAGCATGCAATTCATGCACTCTCCTGCTGAGTGCATGAGCCACTTTGTTCTCCTTTCGTTTGATGTGCTTGATATCAAAGTCGTATTCATGGAGGAATTCCAACCATCTTCTATGCCTGGCATTCAATGTAGGTTGATCAAACAAATACTTCAGACCATGATGGTTTTTCCTGAGCTCAAACCTCTTTCCCAGGAGGTAATGTCTTCATTTCTTTAGAGCGTGTACAATGCTTGCCAACTCCAAATCTTGAGGCCTTTCATGTTCTTTCAACTTTCTGGACTCAAAACATATCACAAACCCATTCTAGTTGAGGACTCCTCCTAGTCCTTATTTACATGCATCTATGCAAACCACAAAATCTTCATTCGGATTTGCAATCTTCAGAATTGGAGCACTGATTAACAG
>JASDQU010029585.1:31977-54541 GCA_032191745.1 Picea mariana | reverse complement strand
CAGTCTAGAGTACCATGCTCTAGGAGCCTGTTTTAGACCATACAAGGCCTTTTTTAATTTACACACATAATTTGTGTTCTCTGACAACTGAAATCCTTCTGGTTGTTCAATGTAGACTTCTTCTTGAAGTTCCCCATTCAGAAAAGGTGATTTTACGTTCATCTGATACACTTTAATATTTTTGGAGCATGCATAAGTTAAAAGCAATCAGATTGCTTCCATTCTGGCAACTGGAGCAAATGTCTCTTCAAAATCGATTTCTTCAACCTATGCATATCCTTTATATAACAATCTAGCTTTGTTCCTTGTAACCTGTCCCTCTTCATTCAATTTATTCCTGTATAACCACTTTGTGTCGATCACATTCTTNCTCTATTTGATCCAATTCTTCATCCATGGCCTTATTCCAAAATTCATCATTGCTGGCTTCTTCAAAACATGTTGGTTTAATCGTAGATGAGAGTGCTAGGTGCGTTTGTTCTGGTGAATGGATTCTTCTTCTAGTCTGAACTCCCACATCTTTGTTTCCAATAATTTGATTTGAAGGATGATTTTTCTGTACTCGTCTGCTAGGTGTCTTTGGAGGCACTTGTTGATCTTTTTCTTCTACTTCTATCGGATCCTCTTCATCTTCCCCTTCTACTTCTTTTTCATCTTATGTTTCTTCTTCGTAAAGTTGTTCCATTGATTCATTTTCTTCTTCCTTTAATTCTTGTCTACATGTTTCATCAATTGTTATGTTGATGCTTTCCATAAATTTGTTCAATCAAAGGTTGTAACACTTGTATGATTTCCTTGTACTTGAGTAACCAACAGGTACTCCTTTGTCCAGACAAGAGTCAAACTTTCTCATTTTTCCATCTTCTCTTTTGATGTAGCATTTGCTTCCAAAAACTCTGAAGTGCTTCAAATTTGTTGGTCTTCCTTTCTATAGCTCGTAGGGAGTTTTGTCAGTGTTGTTTCTGAGCATTATTCTGTTTTGAATGTGAACTGTTGTATGCACTGCCTGTGTCCAAAAAATATCTGTCAATTTGGAATCCATTAGCATTGTTCGAGCCATTTCTTTTACTGTCCTTCTCTTTCTTTCAACAACTCCATTATGTTGAGGTGTCCTAACAATGAAGAATTGCCTTTTTATTCCATGACTACTGCAGTAGTCCATAAATTCCTTTTAATTGAACTCTCCTCCTTTATCAGATCTCAAGCATTTGATTTTTTAATCCATTTCATTTTCAACCATTTCCTTGTAGATCTTGAAGTTTTCAAAAGCTTCTGACATATTCTTGAGAAAGAAAACTGCAATCATTCTTGTATAATCATCAACTAATAACATAAAATATTTCTCACCTTTTAAACCCTTTGTTGTAGTTGGTCCAACTAGATCAGTATGCACAATTTCCAGTGGTCGTGTTGTTGAATATTCCTTTGATTTGAACATGGTCTTTGTTTGCTTTCCTTGTTGACAATGCTTGCATAAAGTGTTGGTTGATTTCGTGATTTGGGGAATTTCTCTGACTGCTTCTCTTTTGCTAACTTTGACAAGATTATCAAAATGTATGTGACCCATTCTTCTGTGCCATAGCCAACTTTCATCTTCCTTTTCTAGACAACACTTTTCATTTGTAATTTCACTTAATACATATATGTTGCTTGAATTTCTCGCAGCTGTAGCAATCAATTTACTAAAACTTCTTTTCTTATCTCGCACTTTTGTGAATCGAAAGTAAGTTTATGACCTTGGTCACACATTTGAATCACAATTAGAAGATTATGTTTCATATATTCTACTAGTAGAACATTTTTTGCTTTTGTATTCTTGTTCCCAATTCTGACTGTGCCTTTTCCAATGATTTTAGTTGAATCATCATTTCCGAAGGAGACTGATCCATCTCTTTCCTTTCTTAATGTAAGAAACATGTCTCTATCACCTGTCATGTGTTTTGAACAACCACTGTCAACATACCAACCACGTTTCTTCTGCTTAGCTTGTAGAGCGAGTGTGCATTCTTCATTGCTGTATTGATTCTACCTTCTTATCCATGTCCTTTTCTAAGGTTCATGTGTGTGATTTTTGTTGTCTTGTTGTGGTTCTCTAGGAGGAATTGTCATTCTGCAATCTTTGGCCATGTGTCCAAAGTTGTTACATTTGTAGCATTCCACTTCAGTGCTCAATGATTCAAACCTGTTGTAACTTCTTCTTTGTTTTTTACTAGGCCTTCTTGGATAACCCTTTTGTGTATGACTTTCAAAGTTGTTTATGTTCAATTTGTTAGCTCTGCAATTTACATCTTTATGTCCAAAATTATTACATGCATAACATAAACCAAAAAATTTAGTTTGACACCTGTGAGTTGAAGATCTTCTGAAAGGAGGTGCTCTTATGAATCCTTCTTCTTCCTGAGACCTATATGTTTCTTTCGGTCATTGATTTTGAATTTTGAATCTTCTCAGTGGAGGAGTGTCCTTGTAATTTTCTCTGTAGACCTTCCTACCCCCTTTGATTATTTCTGCATATATTTTTGGATATGTTTCTTGTTTTGTTGTTTTGGAGCTAGATCCCTTTTCTGTCTGATTTTATCCAAGTGCGAACTTGTCATATTAGGCCTTTGGCTACTGATAATGTCATTCAAAAATTTTGAGCTGTTCTGCATATTTTTCTTTTGAAGATCCTTTCTTAATTTGACAGTTTCTGCTTCCAATGTTTCAATGACCATGGCCCTTCCTTCTAGATGTTCTTTGAGTGCTTCTTCAATTTGAATCTTCAAATTTGTGATCATTTGTTCTAATTTCTGAGTGTCTTCTTTCTTGTCTAGTTTCGCTTGTAGCTTCTTGTTTTTCCTCTTTTCTCTTTTGATAACTTCTATGGTACTCATCAATTCCTCTTGGTAGTCAACTTCTACCTCTTCAATTTCTTCTTCAGCTTCTTCATATTCTACTTCGGAGTCGGTTCCCTTGTTCAGTCTTTTGACAAAGTTGGCCACTTCTTCATCATCTTTCGAGACGTCACTATTGCTTCTATGTTCTTTTTCTTGTTGCTTTCCCTTTTGCTTTGATCTTTTGGATGCTTTGAAGGTTGCTTCTTTTACATCTGGATTTTCCTGTTCAGTTCTCATTTCATATGTTGTGAATATTCCATGTAGTTCGTCCATGCTTATTGAGTTTAGACCTGCTCTTTCTTCTAGTGTTGATATCTTAGGGTCAAATCCCATAGGAAGAGATCTTATCACTTTTTGAACAATTACAGATTCTTCGTTTTTTCTCCCAATTATATGATTGCATTTATTGTTTCATCAACTCGTAAAAAGTAAGCTGCAATATTCTCATATTCCTTCATCTTAATTTGTTCGAATTGACCTCTGTAAGTTTGAAGCTTTGCTTCTTTGACTTTTGAGTGTGGTGAAACCACAGACGACTCAAAACCCAAAGGGCCCCCAGGTGAGAACCACGCTTCCGGTATGCCAACAGCAGCAGGACACAAACGAGTAAGGTGATCTCCTTCACAAGTCCTGGAAAGGAACTGAGGCTTACGTCTGATACCTCTAGGCTTCTCAATCATATGATTGCCCCCTATGTCATTTACAATGGCTGGCAACATGCTCTTAGCGTGACTGAAAGAGGTTGGAGGTTCATCTCCCACATGATATACAAAGGTAGGAGATGTGATGTCGATATGACTCATGGCGACTAGAGTAATGGCCCCAGCTTGACTAGCAGCGGCTGGTTGCAGGTCTTCAACATGACTTGCAGAGGTTTTTGACCAATCTCCAACATGACTAGCAACGGTTGGTGATGGAGCTTCAGTATGATTGGTAGTGACTAGACTAGTGATGGTGGTGAGTTGTGGCATTTGAGACCAAGGTCCCGGGAAAGATTGGTTTTGAGAGATTGCATGCCAGGAAGGTTCTTGGTTTACACCTTGTCCCTGTTTGGAAATGTAGTATCCTCCACCTAATTGTTCCATAGAGGTTTGTACATGCATCATTACTGAAGCGGATGTCTACGAAGAGACAAAAGTATGATAAGGATTATTCAAGTGACGATATATGTTTCCCCCATGTGAAGGGGTTCTATGAAGAGGGTAGCCTGTACCATAAAACTGGTTTCCTCCATATGAAATACCAGAGGACATATGGGGACCCGCCATAGGAAAAGTGTTCGTAGGAATCAACATGGCAGACGAAGGATACACAAATGGGGTGTAATAATTAGAAAAACCACCCATTTGAGTAGTGGCTGCTGAAAAAGCATGGCTAGGATTGAATCTGTAAGAGGGAAGATTCCAACCCCCCATAGTGAGAGTTGGTTGAGGGACATGACTCTTATCAAATGAAGATGTGAACGGTGGGGCCATGGTGCCCCCAGATCCAAAACAAGAATTCATCAAAGTGGGTCAGGGAGAGGATGGAAAGGGTGAAGGCATGTTTGGCATATCAATAGAAAAATGATTAGAGGCCCAAGGCATGGACTGAGTGTCATAATTCTGCATACCATTATGAAAAGCGGACAGATTCGCCCCCATGAAATGAGAGAACGTCATGGAGGGTAGTGGTAAAGGAGGGAGCCATGGGCACTCCATTATCAATGATAATGACAACTCAAAGTATTGTATAAAATCCTAAGGTCAACTAATAATCAAAGAGCACACCAAAAATAATCAAACTGCAATATGCACATAAACATGATAAAGTGGTCGAAAGGGACCTCCCTCTCTAAAGTAGGTATGCCTCACCCAAGAGAGGCCTGAGACTCCTCTACTAAATATCGGAGGTAAAAAAATCGGTTATAAGGGCCCTCGTGGGCTTAACAACTAGTCGATCAGATCCCCCTGGAGAGGTAATCCTCCATAAAGGTTGCGTGTTATCCAAACCTTATCCGACTGAGGGTACCTGCAAAATAACCCCTGCAAGTAACCTATGTGGTGCCTAAGTCAAGCAACTAAGCAACCACGGTATAACCGATGCATATGCGAACAGTCGTAAGTCAACTCCTTGTATGGGAATTGTAGCAAAGCCCGAAACCTTGAAAGCACCGCCTCTCACAGAGGTAAGGGCACTAGCAATATCCCCATATATGAATATATCCCCATAAATATATCTGACGCTAAGAAGGTATCGGGGAGATATCCCTTCAACCAGCCTCACGCGACCTCGTACTCAACTCCGATGTAAGCGGAGCCTCCTGATATTACCGATTATACAATGGATTTCTCCACTCCCTTAGTTAGACACATATGTTGATTTAATAGCCTTGGAGAAGTTTACTCACAAAATCCTATTCCAAGGCTCTAAATCCTAAGCTAGTTTGTGCACCCTAGAAAAATAAAATCATCACTAATCAATTTTAAATTATAGCATTACTTTTAATGGCCTTGCTTACTCAAAAGGTGCGGTTGTGAAACTAGTGATGTTATGACTCAACAAGTAAAATAAATGAATATGAATACAATGAAAAGTCCTGACTTCAATTTGTAATAAATGATATGCTTTTCAAAATGCAATTCTCAATTCAATTCTGCAATTCTAAATAAAATGCAATCTTTCTTTACATGCACTAAGATTAATGATAAAGACTTAAAAGATTAAAATGCCAACAATGTAAAATGCCTAATATTTTTGTATTTTCAATATAAGAGAATGAAAATGCAAGGAATGAACAACAACTTGATATAAAGACTCTACTATGTATAGACAGAGACAATCCAAGTAGGATATCAAGGAGAAAAATACCCAGCCCAAGATGCAAGGACAATCAAATGAAAAAGATGATGAGAAAGGCACTGCCCAAAAATTCAACCAAAGATAGGTTTCTCATCATTCCACAGACACTTAATAGTCACCACAAAGACCCAAGAAGACTCAGCAATCATCAAAACCTACCCAACAACCAAGCAACAAAGGGTGTTGTACGCGACTGTTCAATGGAAAAGCGCGTATGTACGCATCTTGCAGAAGGACATCACACATATGTACGTGACTTTCAAGCAAAAACCCGCGTATATGTGTCAAAACACAGCTAGGCTAAGAAGAAGTCTAATACGACAAGAAAATCAATATAAATGAGAGCAATCTAAGGAGAAAAACACTCCAAACCTCAAAAAAGAAGATTTTATCCCCAGTACGTTCGCGAATTCTGTTACGAGGAAAATCTCTCTATGGCTAGGGGTAAACCACAACAAACAGAACTAAATGCAGAAATTAACTCTAATCTCAAGTATTATATATAAAAAAATATGCTAGCAAGACAAAATAAAAGGCCTACTTCATCCAGACGTTCCATGAAGTCCACCGTTGAGCACTTGACCCAAAGCAATATACCTACAACTAGTCCTCAACAACCAAGAAACACAATCATATGGTGATCATAGATAATTTTATCACATTCAATAGCATAATCCATCAATATTCATAACAAATACGCCCATGGAATAACAATTCAAATATTCGCAAAATATTAATTGGACGAGAAAAGAGTATTTCTATTAAGATGTAATCAACATTAGTGAATGAGTTACAAACTTTCGTGTCGGCATTTTTCAAAACCGAGAAACTAAGTTCCTTATAGTTGGGCCTCCACCACTTCAATCCTCCACCAAAGGCAAGCTCATATAAGAGAGACAATGAGGTTCTCAATCAATAAGGGAAGAGCTTAGGGATTGAACAATGTGTTTAGACTTAAAGGACAAAGTGATGCAAACTCAATGTGAAGTGAATAATTTCTCCATAGCAACTTTGCTCTCAAAGTTGAATTCTTCTCCCCTTTTCCATAGCTTAGATTTGGCCCATTTATAGCCTTCAAGTGTAAATGAAGGGTCGAGTCAGAATGTTTTCAGTATATGGAAGGCCGAGGATCATAGATCTCGTGATGTGACATGGAAACCCGACACCATTTTTTAATTTTGGGCACACATCCCTATGTACTTGGGATGTAGTGGTCCAACCTGTGTATACACATGTTGTAATATAGGTAGGGCGCGTATATGTGGAAAAATAATGTCTGTAGCTCTGGGATTTTCAAAAAGGGACTTCAAGTTTGCATAGGGAAATGTAAAAAGGCCCTTTGTACAAGTCTGCATAGGGTGAGGCAAATCTTGCTATAACAAGATGTTGCTATTCCTTAGCACTCAAATAAAATGCTCCTCTACGTCTTGACCTTTCCGCACTACGCTGATGTAGTCAATTCATTCTATTGCTTGGTATGCTTTTTCATACCATCTCTCCACGTCCTTACAAGTTGCGAGTGCCATAAGGGTATCTTCTGAGAAATCGGCTACCTACAGTGAAAAGATGTCTTTCACTTGTGAACTTTGCATATGCATCTTGGAACTCACTCTTCAGAAACATTGTGGGCTGCGTTGAGTCTTGGTAATATTTTTCCAAATGGCGCAAACGATCTATCTCCTTTAGTGCAACAAGTAATTCCTTTTCATCTCGCCTTGCTCGATCCAACGTGGCATTAGTGATAGACATCCCTGTGCCAATGAGCTCAGATGTCTTTGTGTGTTCTGTGCTAAGCAACTTTTCCTCCGTGGTGATGAGAATTGAGCTATCCAATGTCAATATTATCTTCTTGGTGGTCGTCCTCATGATAGCTTTCCTCTTCCTGTCATAAGATATCACCTATATATCGATGACCTCATCAACGAGCTTAGGGATTTGTTGTTCTCCCCAGGTCAGAGTGTTTCCGAAGATTCCTGCTGTATGTATTTGTTTCAAGACCGGTTCTTGTACTTCTTCCATATGTTCTGAGGGCTCGACCTCTGTCTAGTGTTCATCGACTGGTGAGGTATCGACCAAAATTGAAGAGTGAGTGATAGGCTTAGTACTTGGTGATCGACCGTCGAGGTGTCGATCTCTGGCTGTTGCAACTCCTCTTTTTGTATGCCTGAACCTATATCATCCCTAGAGCTATCTTTTGAGGTCTCTGATTGGTCGAGAAACTCAATATCTAAAACACTTTCAACCTCATGGTCTCCTCGCAGAAGGTTTGGAATGGATGCATCGGGACTTGGAGCAGATGTTCCCCCTGGTTCTCTTTACTCTGTAATTGGTATTGGATTTATAAGTCAGACCTCCAAACTCTCCTCATCATTATAGATGGCTATCAAATCATACAGGGGATTAGGCACACCTATTTCACTTGGTGTTGTTGGAACCTCATACTGGGTTGGAATGGTCACCGACGATCTGGCCTGTGGTGATGAAACTTTGGGATTTTCCCGACCGGTGATTTCCTCTAGTTGTGTTGACTCTGAGCCTTTTAGCTCCTCTCTGATTGTGATTGGGTTGTCCAAGGGGATCCTAATCATTTCTATTAGTTGAAGATCATTCTCTAGCTGGTCGATGACTCTTTGGGATCCTAGTAACAAACACCCCCTCCTTTGTGACTCTGTGGTTTCTGCTGCTCTGATTTCTCCTCTAACCTCGAGAGCTTCTTGGTCCGACTGTTCTATTGTTTTGACCTACTCATCCATACTCATAGCTTTGAACCTAGTCATGTCCGGGTTAACTTTTCTCTATAATACTTCCTCCTAGTCCTGAGCACATTCTGTAAAAATCTCATCTTCAAACTTGTCATGCGTGTATGGCTAGCATGAAGAGACTTGTGAAGCATGATGGAGAACTAGGGCTTTAGGGTCATGCTTGCGAAACTGGCCTGTCAGGAACCTGTATTCCAGTGAACTCAAACCCTTTTGTTTAGCTTGATCAATGTCCTTCACTATACAAAATCCTATATGGAAATTGTAGGTATAAATGCTCGTTTATTGTCCTTAACCAAAGTGGAATTATAGCCCTGCAGGATAGTCTAATAACAGATTTATCCTACGACGAGCCGGTCTGGGAGGTGAGCGTGGAGCAAATGTGGTGCTCTAGTGGCCCGAACACTCTAAGAAATGTGGTGCTCTGGTTGTGTGTTCATCTAGGTACGAGTGGCCTACTTTCAAAATCATTTTCTTGGCTGCTACAGATAGCCTTGGGCATTCCTTTTTAAATATAATGAAATAAATCAAGGAGATGAATTCATCTCGAATAAGGGCATAAGACTTCTTGTACCTGTTTTCCCATAGGATACTGAAATAGACATGTACAGGTAGCTCTGTGGCATACCATCTCAAATTCATATCGACAAAGAAATTCCTCACGCAGATTACATCTAGCAGATATGAGGCCATGTGAAAAGCGGGCGCCTCTCCTTCTTTCGGTGCCTAAGCCTGCAATACATTGGTACTCAATTGCTTGGAGATGATTGCTCCCTAGTTGAGAATACTCCTCGAAATATCCACAATGTATGCCATGGGCATCCATGCCTCCGAGAACTTGGTACAGTCCCTTTCCTCGTATAACCGACAAATTAGAGTAATTAAGAAGATATATGGCTCCCTTAGATTTGCTGTCCCATACCAGTCGTTGCTCCGGTTTGTGAATTTCTTGTCCTCCTTTAACCACGAGGCCATCAGTCGGCTGGTGTCATGGAATTCATAGAACTTCACCACGAAGTTTGTGTTCAACCGCTCCTCCGGGTCCCTGAGCTTGTAATATTTATGGACCACTATTGGGAGAAAAACTCCAACACATCCACCATTCTCATCATTAATGAGGCACTTCTACGCGTTTGTATGATCAATTATCCAACTCAGAGTCTCAATGCAGGGTAAGACTAGAGTTCGACATGCTACCATGTGCAAGCATAACTGCCAACTATTCGAAAAAATCTAGTCGTCAAGCACCCTTACGTCCGGGTCGCTGTGTAGGATAAACTTCGGGTAATCTTCTCCGTTGATTCTGTTGAACAAATATCCCCACTGTGGGAGCATTATTTTTGATCCAATGGTCGCTTATGTATCCCCCAAAGTGGGGGGTTGAATAATTGCCTTCTTCATCGAAGTTTTAATGACTAGTTCTACCTTGGGAGCATATTCCAACTACCTCGCAGTGTTAGGAGAAGACCCTTCACCAATCTCTGCCTCCTTTAATTTCGGTGCCCTCGGCGAGCATCTGGTCATTGGATTTCTTGGAGGCATTTTTCCCTGCAGATAGAACATCGTTAGACACTGTGTAGTTGATTAAATGCTGATATATAAAAATTACAACCCCTGAATTGATAAAAATTAACACATACCTCTTCTTTGTGCTAGCTTAACCTGGTTTTTTGAAAGTCTGAGAATCAAATGCAACTCTTGAGACACTCTCTTTACTTCTTCGAATGCTCTGGAAATGGCCAACTTATGTTCAGAATGGAGGTGTTCGAAGTTGTCTTAGTGATTTAAATAGAGATAATACTTACCTTGTCGCATCATTTATTCAATTTGAGATATGAGTGCAGTTCTACAAAATATGCCGCTAGATCTTCCTTATGTTTAAGATTAAATGTAGTTGTAGGTTGGTGGCACGGGCGTAGGCTATAATGTGGTCTATCAGCAATTTCAAATTCTCGTTTTTCAATCAGTGCATGGGGTAGCAATGTATGCAGAGAAAAACATTAACTGGCCTATTAAATGGAAAAATCCGATCTTATTGTGTGCTGAAAATGCCCCATCATTCCATTAAATTAACGGGTGAATCAGGAGTCGGGGATTTTCTTTAGACCATGTTCATTGATATCTCTCAGCAAAAACTTCGATGTCGACCCATCTTTTTGTACAGTGTTGATGTGGAAATGTGGACTTGGAAGTTTGACTAGGATATGGGGAAACCTAAGGTGACTCGGGATGACATTAGGTTGTACGAAATGCCTATGCGGCAAAGACACGTGGCACTTGAAACTGGCATCTTCGTTTAATCGTGTTATTCAGAATCAAGGGATTTTCATTAGCTAACCATTTTAACAATAGGTCCTACCTTGCCAATGCCCAAAAGTATTAAGGATCGGTGATCGACGATAAGTTTAAACAAGTGTTCCCAAATTAACCCCCTCGAAATTTTTCGATGCCGAAATTGCATCAGGGATCGACGATCGGTGATGGGTCAATGCAAAATTTTTTAATGATTTAACCCTTTGATATTTCACCTACCCCGAAAAAACACATCCACAATTAGCTATCGGGATTTCATCATGGCCCATGTCAATGTTTATCCCTCTCGTATTTTTTCGACGCCGATGGGAAATCGACCAACTCCTGATTCTTCTTGGTGAACAACTAGCACATATTTATTCTGCCTTTTACCGATGTCAATGATGGATCGATGATCGACGATTATTGTTACGATGTGGTCATTTTACCTGCTCAGATTTTTCCGACACCGAACATAAGCGCACTAGTCACAATTTTAGCTGCAGATTCTTAGTTAGAATGCTGAGTTCTTTTGGACACAAAGGTTTCACATTGACAGGTTCAAACAAATCCAATTTGATCGATGAAGAGACATGAAAATAAAATTAGCAATCCCTCCATAGTGGACTCAATTCATAAAGAAAAACAAAAGAAAACAAGTGGTACCCAAAAGAGACAAAATTTCATAAAAGATTTTAGGGTGTGTTGAGCGCTCAACAGGTTCCAAGCCCAAAATTACTGTGATTTTGGCTGGATCAACCAATAGTCCTTGTTTGCATACTACATGTTCTAGTAGAATTCTAAACTGTGTGCAAAAGATACACTTCTTTAAGTTCAACAAAATCTGACACTGTCTACATCTATCTAACATTAGTTGAAGAACTTCTATATGATCCTGTAGTAAACTGAACATTGTCCAATCATCCAAGTAAACCTCCAGGAATTTACGGATGAACTCCTTGAATGATGCCACTATTACTCTAGAAAACATCATAGGGGCATTATTCAATCCAAATGGAATAATCGTATACTGATAACTGCCCCACTCCATTGAAAAAGTGGTTTTGTGTCTATCTTCTTGTGTAATTCTTATCTGATGGTACCCAAAGAATCCATATGTAAACAAATAAGTTTCTTGACCTCCTACGTTCTCTAGTACTTCATTTATGAATGGATCATGTAAGCATGTGTCATTCAGTTTCCTTAGATCCACACAGATCCTAATTCCTCCTGTCCTCTTGTCCTGCACCACCATTGGGATAATCCACTTGGATTCTTCAACTGGTTCAATGATTCCTACATCTAGCATCATGTCTATTTCAACATTGACCTTCTCCTTGTACCTTGGGTTTAACCTGCAAGGTATCTATCGTATTGGCTTAACTCCCTATTTTAGTGGGATCCTCATCTCACCTAAGTCGCCTGCTATCCCCTTCATTTCTAAGAATGTGGTTGGGAATAAATCTTGATATTCCCACAATAATTCTGCAACCTTCTCGATTGTGTCATCGTTCCAGTAATATCTTATCTGCCCAAACTTAGGATTATTTTTTGTTCCAATGTTGACATTCTTTGTCTTTATAGGTTGTGTGTACGTGGCGGATGCAAGCACTATCCCTTCTACTGCGTGTGTTCTTTCTGTCTCAGGTTTTTGTACATTCCTAGGATCCTCATCCTCGTATTCTTCCTTCGTTACATTATAGCATTCCAAGAGCTTATGGACCATTATCTTGGCTTTATGTGTGTTGCATATGGGTACTACTTCCATCATCTCCACCTTTGAGAAGATATTTGTTTGAATTATCAGTAGTGCTGCATGTATGGAAGTATATTTGTGTTCAAATGCAAATGTGATTTCAAATCTTCAGACCAATTCTACCCAGCTTGCTGTCTCCCCGTGTTTCTCCAATTCTAAATACCAATTCTTCGGGATGGTGTCCAATGTGTGTATGAATTTGTGTGTCCACTCTATTTGTGGTACTGAGCGCCAAAAGGCCCTACAACTTTCCACGTGACCCACCGGGTTGCTCTCTCCTGTGTATTTATGTGCAATTTCTTCTTCCTTGGGGCCAAAGTGTATCTGCATTAGTCTACTGCACTGTGCCCAGTCTTTCATTCCCTTTCTGTGCACATCCCACCATCTAGTTGGAGTTGCTTTTAAGATGACATCCAGTGCCAACAACCTCTGTTGTTTGGGTACCTGTAACTCAAATGATTTTATAAATATGTTAATCTCAGTTATCCCATCGTACCTGGGTGAGTCACATAGCTCCATTCCAATCCAGGGCAAAGATAGGTTTATCCATGCACATTGTCTAGTTGACACTTCATGCATCCTCTATTGCCAATTCTCTAGACCGACTTCCGAATCTAATGCACACGAACTGGTACTTCTCCAACTCAACGCACCATCCATTGTCGGATCAACATAATCCTCCATATGCACAGTCATACTGTATAAGTTGTCAATGTCCTTCCCTCTTGCTGGCTCCATGTATTGCTTTCCTTATGATGGGTCCAAAGGTGCAATAACTTTTAGATCCCCAACCTTGAATATCATCTCCCTCCTTTTCAAGTTAATAATTGTCTGGTTATCGAATTCCCATTCCAATCCCATCAATGATGAATAAGGTTGATTATTGTCTATTATCTCAATAACTTCAAAGTCTACCACACTACGCACCCCATCTATGTTCACAGGTACTCCTGTCAAGTGCCCAATCAAGACTATCTTATGTTGATTTGCGAGCCTTAACTAAACATGGGACCATACTAGCTCATATTTGCCCATCATCTCCCATGTCTGCTTAGGTAGCACATTCACATCAAATACTAACTCCAAAAGAACATTATCTACATCGTACTCTCCTATCTATGCATTGAACCTGAATTCTTCGTTGGTTCACTTCATGCGTAGTACCTGGTTTACCATTCTTTGTGCGACGGGGGTGTCCCTTCCTTTTGTGTGGTGATCAATCATGTTATATAACATACTTAGCACAATTCTATATTTCATTAGTTCTACACAACTCCTTAAGAATTCCGTTAGTATACTTACCTGCGCACTTGACCCATAGATGATTTTAGGGGCTAAATTTCGCAAATGGGCTAATTTTCCATGGATTTTTCCAAAAACGATTCTCCAATTTACACAAATTCCATAGAATAATTTGTTTTTACCTTACAAATCACCAAAATTTTATAGAAACTATATAAAATCCTTGGGAATTTGAATATTTTTATAAAATTATCGCCAAACATTTTACATTTTGCATATTAAGAACTAGTAATATTAGCTTATGTTTCAACATTTTAATATAAATTTCCATCCTTAAAATCATCCTTGACTTGACTTCTCTAGTACAACTCGATCTTCTATATGAGACAACAATGATGTTGATGTTCCCCCATGTGGTCCAAGTATTTCCTTTCTTGCGCTCTGATATGTCTCTTTCTCCCGCCGTGAATCAAATGTTGGTACAGGCCCTACTAAATTCCTTACTCACTGCTCTATATGGTTTCCTCGAGTCCTCATATAAGCGCCTGTTCTATCTCCTCCATGCATAATGACTACTACTTTTGGTCCTTCATTGCATCTTTCGGCTGATATCATTTGTACACTCTGATTCTGATTCTGGTTTGGGTTTCCTATGGCCTGCCATTTCACAACTAGTTGGGGACAATCTTCTGTTGAGTGATCCAATGCTCTACAATATGTGCACGTTGTACACGGATTATGGAAATCGTGGGCCAAGTGTCCAGGTTAATTACAATTATAATAGATAATCGATTGACGTCCCCCTCTACCAAAAGTCCCTCTATCTCGACCTCTACCAAAGTTTCCTCTGTTCCCCTAATTGAAACCTCTATCATTATTATACTGTGCACCCCCCCCCTCTACATAGGTGTTCTCTTCTTATATCCAATACATATCTAATGTGTGCTCCCTTAGTAGGTTGAACACATGACAATCCTTCTCTTCATGTCCTACCAACTTGCAAGAATTGCAAAAAAAGTTCTTGGGTGCACTCTGATATTTATGTAGCAATGGACACTTAGTGGGGTGATGGCCCCATTTCTTACATATCTTGCAGTATTCCCCCCTGGTAGTGGATTCAATGCTCCAACTGCCAAATACTATGCAAATGTTGGGCATTCGTCCTTTTGATGGCCCTTCGTCCTGCATTTGGTACACCAAATTTTTTCTTCTTTCTCCCTTCCTTTGGTAAGCTCGACCAACTGAATTGTCAATGCAACCAACTTTTTATGAACCCGTGCCATTCCTCCAATATCTCCTGTTAGAGATGCCTCTAGTTTCATTGCAATCTCCAACGCCTTAGGCTGTGACGTAACCTTCTATTGAATCAGGGGCCTTCGAATGTGTGGTAGAAGTCCAACAATAAACCACTCTTGATGTTGTTGATCTGGAATTTGGAAATTCAATGTCCCCATCACATCCTTAAAACACTGATCAAAATCCCATACTGACTATGTTTGTACCTGTTTGACCTCTTTCAACTTGGCGATGTACTGCGACTTTGACATTGGATTTTTGAACTCCTTTAATAGTGCTTTCTTTCTCTCTACTAAATTCCTATCCTATCCTGTAGGTGTAATACTCTGTAACTTCATATACCATACTAGCACATGACCTATAAATGTTGTTGCTAACTGTGCAATCTTCACGACATCATCCTGTATGTTTTTAGCGGCCCAAACTATTTCACACACAAACAAGTGTTGTTCCGGATCCTCTAACCCAACTCCCTTGAGTTCAAGAAGTCTAAGAGTATTATCTACTCCCGCCATGTTGTTGTCTTGTGTAGTCCCTCCTCTTGGCAATGTTGGTGGACTTTGATTCTGACTTTGACTTTGCGCACTACTCCCACTATTTTGACTGCTACTACTCTATATTCCTCAACTAACTATGATGGATTTTGACAAGTCTTCAAATGTTATCTCTTATTGTGGTGACACACATGGGGTCATGGATTCAACACAAGACATTGTCTGAGTAGGACTTACTGGCTCTTCTATTATTGGACTGCACTGAAACCCCTCTTCATCTCCTCATGTATATGGTATCTCTACGATTCAGACTAGTGCACAAGGTTCTCTTTCCTTTGGCTCACCATGTTGCTCTTCTCTCCCAACCTCAGTATTTTTCATTAGTTCTACACAACTCCTTAAGAATCCTGTTAGTGTACTTACTTGTGCACTTGACTCATAGATGATTTTAGGGGCTAAATTTCACAAATGGGCTAATTTTCGATGGATTTTCCCAAAAACGATTGTCCAATTTCCATTTTTTCTAAAAATGATTCACCCAAATTCCATAGAATAAAATTGTTTTACCTTACAAATCGCCAAAATTTTATAGAAACTATATAAAATCCTTAGAAATTTGAATATTTTTACAAAACTATCGCCAAACATTTTACATTTTGCATATTAAGAACTAGTAATATTAGCCCACGTTTCTACATTTTAATATAAATTTTTATCCTTAAAATCATCCCTGACTTGACTTCTCTGGTACAACTTGATCTTCTATATGAGACAACAATGATGTTGATGTTCCCCCATGTGGTCCAAGTATTTCCTTTCTTGCACTCTGATATGTCTCTTTCTTCTTTTGTGGATCAAATGTTGGTATAGGCCCTGCTAACTTCCTTACACACTGCTCTATATGGTTTCCTCAAGTCATCATATCAACGCCTGTTCTAGCTCCTCCATGCAAAACGACTGCTACTTTTGGTCCTTAATTTCATCTTTCAGCTGATATCATTTGCACATTCAGATTCAGATTCTGGTTTGGGTTTCCTATAGCCTGCCATTTCACAACTAGTTGGGGAGAATCTTCTGTCGAGTGATCCAGTGCTCTACAATATGTGCACATTGTACACGGATTATGGAAATCGTAGGCCAAGTGTCCAGGTTAATTAGAATTGTAATAGATAATCCATCGGCATCCCCCTCTACCAAAAGTCCCTCTACCTTGGCCTCTACCAAAGTTTCCTCTATTCCCCTGATTGAAACCACTATCATTATTATACCGCGCACCACCCCCCTCTGCATAGGTGTTCTCTTCTTAGTTCCGATACATATCTAATGTGTGCTCCCTTAGTAGGTTGAACACATGACAATCCTTCTCTCCATGTCCTACCAACTTGCAAAAATTCCAAAACAAGTTCTTGGGTGTACTCTATAGCAATGGACACTTAGTGGGGTTGTCACATACCCACTATGACAAAAATAAATTTTTCGCTCTTCCTCAAGGGATAGAATCCTTGAATTCCTACGGGGGCCTAGCACAGGCTAGCTCTTCCCTTATCCACCTCCATGTGATCGTTGGTTATGACCACAAGCCAAGCCAAGAGGCGCCTTTCGTATTTCGTGACTCAACGATGCAAGAGAGTCAAGTCTTTCGACTCTTCAAACCCTGAAACTCGAAATCTTACCTTCGATGAGATCTACGGCTGTGAATCCCCCCCTTGATCTGACAAACTTGGCCGTATCGAGATTTCGGTAACCGGGAGTTCGAAATGCAGCGAACCAAACCACTGGTCACCCCATTCCCAAAAATCCGATACGCGAGTTCTTGTATGAGATCCAACGATCCTCAACGATCTGGATCTGACGGTTGCTATCCCTCCTGAGCTTAAGGGTGTTGAAAGACACTCAGTTTTAATTGAGCGTCGAGGTTTCGTATACCGGGATTTTGCGACTTGCGAAGATGAGGGGTCTTTCCCTCTGGATTCCTGGATGCCGAAACGCCGAAACTTATTCACACTAAACCGACTCATCCACAGAGCGCATCGGGGTTTCATATACTAGGATTTCACGACTTGCGAAGATGAAGGGTCTTGCCCTTTGTTTTCCAGGATGCCGAAATGCCAAAACTTATTCACACTAAACCGACTCATCCATAGAGCGCATCGGGGTTTCGTATACCAGTATTTCATGACTTGCGAAGATGAGGGGTCTTGCCCTCTGGTTTCCTGGGTGCCGAAATGCCGATCGGTAGCCACGTGTCCCTCCGATGGATGGCTCCGAATACTTCAGGACTTTGACGAGTCCTCTCTCCCCTGCATGCACCAGGTTAAACCTCGTGTGCCTTTTCTGGATCTGATGGCTATCGGTCCCCTGCACTCGATCTGACAGTTCAGATCTATTCTTCTGTGCACTCTTCTCCGACAGTCTGGACGTAGGCTCCAATGGCCCAGATTTTCCCCTGCGAATCGACGATTCGCCCTTCAAAAATTTGGGGAAATCCTCACCTCTATTTCCCCGAATTGAACCAATGGTTCAGATCCGATTTCAATCATGGTCTATTTGTCACTCTTTAACTTTAATGCACTCTGAAACCTCCAAAGGGTTTCTCGACCTCTGCACTCCATGCAGGGTTCTTGCACACAACGGTGCGATCCTTCATGAGCTTGTCCAAGACTTAAGGAGTTCTGGGTTTGGTTTACCTTGCAGAGAGCCTGTGTCGATCTGCACTACCTCTCCTAAGCTTAACAAACTTCATCCTCCAAGGGACTCTAAACAATTAGGAGGGTTGGCATGCGTACATGAAACTGTGTCCGGGGTCGACGAACACACAGTTCGTGACTCTAGCTTATGCCTCCATAGGACACAAGAATTTACGAGTATAAAATCATCTCCTAACCATATAATTTCTTACTGGCCTAGTTATACAATCAAGCAGAAATAGGGGAGTTACAGTATATCCATTAAGAAATATGCACAATTCCTGAAACATACACAGTTACGGCTAAATTACACTGGGTAGGAAATCACTTATCTATTACAAGTTGCCACCAACCAACTGACTGTGGGTGTTCGTACTTCCAACCAACCATAGGCTCAAAGGCATTAATTCTTAGCACTCTGGCCACCCCCGTGCCAAGTCATGATATCACCAAGGAATTCTCACACTTCTTGAGGGTTCTTCTTCCGTTCCCGCTTCTGTTTGGGTCCTGTTCTCTGCAACTCAGAGCTTTCTCTCTCGGTTATGGCCTCGGTGAGGTTTCTTAGATGCTCCTTGACATCGAGCTCACAACCTTCAGTTTGTGACTCGCTGGAGAGCTTTGCGCATCTCCCTTGTGAGCTTACGCTCTTTTTGTCTGGTGTCTCCTCTCCCGTGTGTATCCCTCTTACCTTGGAAGGTTTTTCAACCTATCCTGTTCCTTCTGTCAGAAGGAAGCTCAGGTCTGCAGGTCCCTATGGTACTTCGGGTTGACAACCCATGTTTCCATTCATGGGGGTGGTTGATAATTCAACCATTGATCCTTTCTTCATTAACTGATTTCTCTCCTTGGGATCCGAAGGAGGTTGTCATCCTCATCAAGGGAAATTTGGGGTTATTTGTCATAACAAACCCTCTCTTATAGTTTTCACATTCTTCCTCTAGTGATATCATGGCCAGTACTTTCAAGGATTCACCCCCACAGTCAGTTATTGGCAACTCAAACAATAATACATTTACATTGTCCACATGCATTAGCATGGTAATTCCTATTTTATGATTAATTACAAATTGGGGGGAACAGGGTGTTACAATTCCCTCCCCCTTAAAGGAACACCGTCCTCAGTGTTCTTTCTCAAAAACACCTATGATGCCTTTCTCATTCAACCACTTCAGAAGTCTTGACCTTCGTCCTGGGTCAGGTCCTCTTTCAGGATCTTAGTCTTCGTCATCTGCCTTCAATAATTCTTGGACAAAAAGCACATTAATCACAATGTTGTGCGAAAACATCTTACTATTGTTCAAAATTCAAAAGGAAATTTTCATAATCTTAGCACAATACTTATTTGTGTAGTTTGTGGATCTATATCCACATGGTAGTTTTGTTATCCATGCTCATCGCTTTCCTTGATGTATCCATTGGGTGCATGATTCCAATTCAATAGTTCACAAGAGCTATCATGATTTCATCTTCCTTTCCAAGGTTTTTCCGCACGAGAAACTACCCATTGTGTGCATGATCCCAATAGTTTACAAGAATTATTAAGGTCTCCTCTTCCTTGCGGTCACTCACCCTCTAGGCCCAGGCTCAGGCATCCCCTTCATTGTTATACAGTCCCTCGGGTGATCCATCTTGCCCTGCCAAGGTTTTCTCGCATAGGAAAATTTTAGAGACTCTATTGAGTCTTACAGTCAAGGTGTCCCTCAGACTTGCTCTGCCGAGGTGTACCTCCGGCTTGTGTTACCTCAACACAATAATTTTCAGTCGATCATGGCTTATCACGGGGTTTTCATGGCTCAGTAGTAGCCATGTTCATCATATTCAGCTTTGACATCCCTCATCTGTCCTTTCTGGACATGTCTTTTCTTCTCACCTGTATCACAGGTATACAAAATTCATGAGACATCATTATAAATTCTAACTTTCAGATTTTTTATTACAAATATGTCACCCACAAATTTTCCAATCTCATGATTTGTTTTCATATTTGTTCCGCACAGGAACTGGATTCATAATTATGGGACTTTCCTTCCCATAACGGTTTGGCTCAGCAGGCAATTGGCCTACCTTATGGGCTTACAATGCTGCCATATCCATGACCCCTTTGCTTCCTACACTTTCAACTTCAATCGGCCAAACAAATTGTTAGCTTTTCCATGCATATACATTTTATTGCACCTTTACAACATCGTCACAACAATTTCAGAATTGTGCATACTTAACAATTAAATTACTTTCTCAAAAAGGAAATACCATTCCTTGCAGTTTGGCTCAGCAGGCAATCGGTCTTCCTTATGGACTTACAACATTGCCATATCCAAGACTCTTTCTTCTTGCAATCATTCCTCAACTAATCAAATTGTTAGTTCTCATGCACATACATTTTTATCGCACCTTTTCAACTTCATCACAACAATTTCAGAATTGTGCATACTAACAATCAAATTCACTTTCTCAAAAGGAAATACCATTCCTCGTAGTTTGGCTTAGCATACAATCAGTCTTTCCTATGGGCTTACCTCATTGCCATATCCATGACCCTTTGCTTCCTGCAATTCATTCTTTCCACAACCAAACAAACTGTTAGTCTCATCTCAACATACCAAGCTTTTCAAAACATAATTCAACATTTCAAAGGGTTTTAACAAATGTGCCAATATCCATGGCCACATTCATACCCAAATGCACTCTTGCATTGATTTCAAGTTTGTCACACTTTATGACAGGTTATTGGCCATGGGGTGTTGGAATTTAACCAACCTTTTCCTCATATGGTTTATTCATTTTCTTTCATTCTTACAACAGGACCATATTGCTTGCTATAGGCCAAACACGATCCCAAATCAATACACATGAACTCAAAATTTTCACATGAATGCCTTTACACATTCCTTGATTGGTCAATGCATTCATGACATATCGGTTCATGAATTCTCCCAATGGTTACAAACAATGTTTACTACCAGAGGTTCATACCTCCATTATTTAGGTTCTCCTTCCTGAATCATACCTTACTTGGGTATCCAAGGCATACAACTGCCTTTCAAAGTTCATGCATAACACTAAGACAATAAAATATTTCAGAAGGGGTTCTTACCAAATCCCTTCATACCTTGTGCCACATAGGCACAAATATCTTTATACCAGTTCTTGGCTGCTAGCACTGTCTTTTTGATCTCTACCTCATCAATAGTGCTTTAGCGGGATTTTCATAGTCCTGTCAACAATATTTTGACCGCAGCCTTCCCAGGGTCACCCTCTGCTCGAGGTTGTTCATTATTGGCAACTGTCTTTCTCAACAGTTCCAATCTATTTCTTTCTACACATGACATACACCATAGGCACATTAGTCGTCATGTAAATTAAAATGCAAGTACCATAGCATTTAAATTAATAACATATTTTCAGACATGTCCCAGCATATCCGTATGTACTTCATCACACTATCCTTAATGTTTTCATGAGTGCAACACAACAGTTCTCAATCGTTTTCACAGTATTACAACCATCATCACTATGGTGTCAAACTCTATTTATTTTTATTGGTGTACCAGCTTTTTCATCCAAGGGAAAACATAATACTCAGCGAGGAAAGAGTTGAGGACTCTCCCCTTCTTTCAACTCTTCCTACACCGCCTGGGACTTTTCAGCCCAACCGAGTTATCTCTAGGGCCTCACTATCTCTTCTCTACTTTTGCAATTCTACTCCCTATCGAGATCTTCCTGCTCTTTTCCTTGATCCACCTTGGTTAGGCCTCACCCTAACCCTTTTTGGGATACTGCAACATGCTTTAATAGAAACTCTTTGCTCATAATGAATCATGAACATGTGCATCCTACATACTTCCATTCAGTTATCAGAATGGTCAATATTCAATTGTTAGTCTTCTATTAATTACATGATTCTTTCAAAATGTAATCCAGGATTCTTATATATGGATAGGCCTTGCAACACATTGTCCAACCTTCAACAATTATTAGGGTTGTGACTCTGTTCCTTTGACAAAGTCCTTACACAGTTCCTCCACCGGGAACTCCTTCGGTATGCAACTTCCTTGTTGCATATCCATCACTATTTGTGATGGCCTCAAGCTCGAATTAGCTTCAACTTGTTAGTAATCATTCTTTAAGGGACATAGACATACCTTTCTGGTATGTATTCCAGATTATGCATCAACACATGTTCTAGGTTTTTGCTAACTTACATCCACGATGTACTTAGCTATACTCATAATCGTAAGCCTGTGTGCAGTTGCCATAGGTATATTTTACAACCCACATGCATCTTTACTGCTAAGATCAGTCAATTCAGGTTCATTCACAA
>JASDQU010029585.1:4624-22880 GCA_032191745.1 Picea mariana | reverse complement strand
CAACCCAACAACCTATAAAGAAAACATCAACAAAAATATAATTTTCCTCTGATCTTCCATCATAGTAAGTTAAGTAGACACTTTGTTTTTCTTTCAACTCTCTTTCTTTCTTAGTTAGCAGTCATCCAACCTTTCTTTCATGACCTGTGAATGTTGAAGGTAGATCCCTAACTGTATTTTTCTCTTTTCTTCCAGGTCTTTTCATTTATTGGTCCACGGGAGCCCCATCCCAGTCCATTTAGGACAAATGCATTTACTTTTAATTATATCAGACATCTATTATTTTTTGAGGTTCCCAAAGAACTATTTAGGACATTACGTTAGTGATTTTTCACACTTTAAATTTTAAGCTTGAGATTTAAAATGTGTGTCTATTAAAATCTTTTTTGGTTTTAATTGAATGATCATTTAAAGTTTTCTATCATATGTGTCCTTATATTTCCCTTCTTCTAAATGATGTGCTTTGATTTGATTTATACTATGATGGAAATGTCACTGTGTGACACTACTTATTCTCTTGGTTTATAATCTTGTATCATATTGTGAATATTTATTTTCTGGGAAATGCTTGGTCCTTTCTCGAGTGTTCTTTTCATGTGAATATTTACTTCAAGAATAAGTCGGGTCCTTTCTTAGGCCCTTTTTATATTATTGTATTTTATTTAAACTTAGAGGAGTACCACCTCTTTAAAAATTCTAGGGGATTTATCCTCATGATGTTATTTTAAAGGCCTTAAACAACATTTTAGATCAACATTTTTGGCGACCATACTCGGGAGAAAACAAAAGGTTTGTTTCGCAAACCATAAATTTGAATTAGTCAATCATAGTCCGACCAAACTCAAATACAAATTGGACTCAGAGACCAGGGAAGTATTCTTCACCGGCTATATGATCTAGCCATAACAACAACAAGGAGTCATGAAGAACTCAAAAGAATGTGGGAAACTCTTGCTCGTGAAGAAGAAATAGATATAGATTTGAGACAAAGAAAACAACAATAATTATTAAAATATGGAATCCTACAAAGGTCCTTTAACAAGAAGTGAAAGCAAGAATCTTGAAATTCATCAAGAAACCCAAGATTCAACATCTGAAGTTGTGGACGCAACAATCATGGGTGATCAAGAAGAACAAAGAAATGAAATTACTGATAACGAGAGACAAATAAATCTAGGAAGAAGAGTTAGATCCAACCGTCACAACTTACGGGAAGAACAACATCAGTTGCCTACTCTCCCTCAAGGAATTTTACCTATTTTTACAGGTGATGGGATTATGGATCCCAAAGGCATATGGATCAATTCCTTTCTATATGTGGCATTCATTTTATTGAACATGATTATGTGATGGTTAGAGTCTTTCTTTACACTTTGATTGGCCCAACCTATGATTGATATCTTTCTCTCCCAACTTGGTCAATTGGCTCTTTTGATGATATGGAAGATATATTTATGACTAGATATGTACAACCAATCACATATCATACTTTACTCACCTAGTTCACTCAAATACATCTTCAAAAAGGTGAACGAATTAGATACTTTAACTTGCGCTTTTTCAAGACCTTGAATTAAATTCTAGACGAGCAATGTTTAAATGTGTTTGTTATATTTGGGTGTTATAATAATGTGATGCCATCAAACGTAACTGATGCAATAAGGGTTGCACAAATAAACAC
Organism: Picea mariana; assembly: GCA_032191745.1. Taxonomy (NCBI): domain Eukaryota; kingdom Viridiplantae; phylum Streptophyta; class Pinopsida; order Pinales; family Pinaceae; genus Picea; species Picea mariana. Next base: position 21,199 of record JASDQU010029585.1, on the reverse strand, counting down.
ATTGGATGAAGCAATAATGAAGGCAACACAGATGGAAGAATACATGCTCGAGACTGATGTTGATCCTGAGATTATCCTCAGAAAAGTACAAAGACAGATGACAAGTTTAGCACTATCATCCCAAGTCCCATCTACCTCAAGAACTACTAAAGGATGAGGAGTTGGAGGGAGAATTTTTCAAGTCCAACCCCCAATATGAGAAATATTCCTAAAGTTTCTCAAGACACTCGACAAAAAATAGAGATTGCTCAGATGAGTTGGACTATTTGACAAATGTAGAATGAGATAACATGACCCAAAATAAATGAAAATATCATCCCACCTCATCAAGATGTGACAACCTTGTCGTAGAATGAAAGAGATAGAAATGATAGAAATCAAAGAAATGAATATCACAGAACAAGAGCACTCAAAATTCAAATCCAAGTGTTGTTGTGCTAGAATAAATTGCAGAAGAAGAATATTTCATTCAAGACAATGAACCATTCAATCAAGAATCAATCAATGATCAATATCGAATATTATAATAAGTCTAGATGGAGGAAAGTTCATCATCTTTTGGGATCTTTGATGAACATGAAGATTGTCGGGTGAATTACATGTGATAATTCCATTACATTTAATGTCAACTAGAAGGTTCTTAAACTTAGAGGCACGATCACAGGAAATGCAGGACTAAAGCTCTAATCTATCCTATGCTGACGACAATCCAAATAAACCAAGCAAACTAAAGCAAGACAAGCTGCATGAAATTCATGTTAGGAATGTATTGCTGGGATGCAAGACAATGAGTGCTATAAGGGTTCAATGTTACTATCTTTCATATACGTATGTTCATGCAACTTCTCATGTGTAGCTTACTAACACGTCCCAATCCTTCAATGATCTTCTTGTAGTGGATCCATGCATATGTTGGAGGAAAACAAATTAAAGTAATGCAATGTAAAGACTTCAAAAAAAAAACACTACAAAGATTTTTCCTCAAGAAGAGATGCACCCAAAGAGCAAGGTATGTGTCGGTACAAGGTTAGTCTTGTTCTATGTACATGAATGGAATTGATTTGCGAGGATAATCCATTTAACACTACACATATACTTGTGATACTTAACAAAGAGCAACATATAATAATGATATCACAACATGTCAATACGTAACAATGTATATACATATATTTGACAAAACAATAAACCAATATCTAACACAACAAAACACATTTAACAAAGTAACAAAACAATGGACTAATACAACAACATATAATGTAACAAATATTACACGATATAAAAAAAAAACATATAAACATAAGTTAAAAACTTAAAACAAATATAAAACAATATATAATAAATAACATATATTAACAAAATAACAACACGTCGGATAAATATATAATAACTCTACATTAATGGATAACAATACTTATAATAACAATATGTAATTGAAAAAACAGCACAACAACGGATAACAATACAAATAACAACACGTCATACAATTAAAAAAAACAATAATGAAACAATATATCTATACATATATCTATTAACACAACAATGGATAACAATACAAATACTAACACGTCATATAATGAAACAAACAATAACAAAACTATGTAACAACATATTAATATAGCAATTCAAAGGATCTGGAACAAAAGACATGTAACACATATATAGTACATAGACAAGGCAATAACAATGAATGGTTTTTCAAAAAAAGAACACATAATACTTTATATACAAGAAATTTACACATGAAACATGTGTAAAACGAAATTCACATAACAATGAATATTTGACATGATATATAAATATTTGAATTGGAATAAAAACATGTGTATCACAACTATATGACAAGTAACAAGAATATATATAACTCTAGGCATTGTGAAACATTAAACGGAGGGGGACAACACCTATAAATGTGAGGGAAAAATGGATATATGCTATGAGACAATGCCAAATTAAATAGACTATGTATGGCGTGGGTGGATGATGAGATCTTGAGTAGATTGGAAAAGTTAATAAATGCGTGAGATGGTGAACCGATGTGAGGTGGAGTGAAGAGAAGAGGTAATGGTTCAAGTTGCATGGGGATTAAGAGCAGATACATAAGAATGAGGCAGAACGTGAGGGTGAAGGGAGTGACATAAATCATAGATGCAATGAACCTGAGGATTAATCTCTGAATTCATAGGACAGTTCAGAACCGGAATTGCAAGTGAATGAAAACAACATGCAAACTAAAATAAAATCAAATGTGATAACCGTAATAAATGAAAAACCATGATGTTAATCGAATCGAGGGGCCCTACCTGACCTAGACAACGCCTTTGGAGAGGCTAACTCATACCAAAATAATCAACGCACAAAATTACACACAAAATTGCAACAAGAATCAATTCTTCGTTTATTAAAAATCAAGCTTTCACTCTCTGATAATACAACAACATCTTTTCTATATCCATGAATGAATGAATGCCCTCTCTTTAACAATTGAAACATATTTATACATAGACACATCACGCCTCCAATCTAAAAAAATTTCTTGGCTGCATCGATCCCTTATTTTCATGGACATGATGGACGAATCGTGCCTTCTTTTCTTGGACCAATCACACAAATAAGGAAATGTCCATAACCAACCAAGGATCCTCATGCTAACGAACAATATCTTCTCCAATATCGATGCCATTCTACACATAAGAAGAAACATCATGTGCACAAGATAGCAATTGACAGTTGACTGCAACAAAACGAACAATCTTGAATTTGTCCTCTTCAAAAACCCATGTGGTAGATTTAGTATTGGATTCATGGAGATATGGGTACCAGAAATATATATAGCCAGTACGGGAACTTGCACAAAACATAATTAGTTAAACACATTCAGGGAATTTTATCTAATCCATTAAAGACTTAGGAAATTAATTAAATTAGTATATTTGATCTCTTTAAGCTTAATAAAAGGTATTTTAGAAGCTTGGCCTTGAGAATATAAATAAATTGGCATGAGTAATTAATGGTAATGTGAATAATTATTTTTAAGCTTAACAAAAGGTGTTTAGAAGCTTGGCCTCGGGAATGTAAATGTGGTGAAAAAGGATATAAATTGGCATGAGTAATTAATGGTAAAGTGAATAATCAATGATGATTATAGATAGGTTTAAGGTTTGATTGCGGGTAATGGAAAGTATAATCATAAGAAAGGAGGGTAAGCTTAAGAGTAATTATACTTAGTGATTTTCCCTTATCTTTAATAAATTAAGGAGATGCTAAAAACACATTCTTACCTCAGTTTTGTTTACCATTTCACACTTACAACTGTGGCCTGTGCACGAGCTTGTATACATGAAGTGGAATTTGACGAGGATCACTGCAAATGTAAGAATGCTTTGAATGTTGAAGATCGCTTGGAGAAGAGACTTTATCTACATGAATTCTTAACATGAACCATCATCGACAAAACTATCATATAATCGTCTTTAATCACTAAAAATATGGAAAAATGCCGTATTAACCACACATGATGTATACTTGTGAATGATGATGGTTAATGAGGGCGTATAATGTGTATTATTGACAAGATGTAGGAAATGGTTTAAGAATAATGGCTTTATTGGGTGGATAAATATGAAAAAAATGGAGCCCAACAAAGATTATGACTATACACAGCAAATAAATTCAAGTCCAGAGATCAACTAGGTTAATATTTTAGAACCAACAAAACAACAACTAGTTGTAAATTAGACAAAGACACCACCAAAAATGACCTATAATGTGGTTGATGAATTAACCAAGATTCATATCACTTTTCCGTTCATGGAGGTTGTCAAGATACCTCAACAAAGAGAAAATCTTTTAAAGATTTTGGATGATACAAGTTTATCATGTTCACGAATAGAAGTAGTTGTTATGAACACAAAGCAACAAACAAAATACCATACCATTTTTGGAAAATCATGATTTTACATTGCACAATTGTTTGGTGGATAGTGGAGACACTAACAACATCATGCCATTATCTATAAGGGAATCCCTTAGAATGGAATGTACAAAGTACTATGAAACATGTGAAATTATTTATGTTATTGACTCCAAAAAAATACTAGCTTATGGTGAAACAAAAGACTTTTGTGCACAGAAATGTGTAGCACCCCATATTGTTATTGGACAAATCTGTAAGTGCGGACACAAACTAATCTCCCTAACTTCCACAGGAAGATAGAACAAAACAAGACAAAATATAAAACTTCCCCTAAGTTTTAATCATCAAGCATACTAACTAACAAGAGATAAATGACATACCTTTTAAATGTCGTTTGTCTTCGCTAGTGTCATCCTCGCTCCATTTCAAGGCTTATGGGATGCTGAACCTGTAAAAAGACTCAAGCCAACGAAGTGAAAGCAACAACGTATACTCAACAAAACCTATGTATGTGATCAAGGAGTCATACAATAAAATAAAGACAATTTTATGGGAAATAAATATATTACTGTATTAGAAATATGAAAATGAGAATACAACTGATGCCTTGATGTTGTAAAGTACCTTCCAATAGTTCCTTGCTTCCCACACACTTCTCCTTCCTGGAGTTTGAGATTGTATATTTGAAAGTCACTCACAATCTATCTTGACAAAGAAAATCTCAAAGCCAACATAGGCCCAAAAACTCCAAGATACAAAAATTACTCAAACCCAATGAAACTAAATTTCCTCATGAGAACTCCTCTCCTTTTATAGGATGAAAAGGATAGGGTGAGGAGGTTAGGATGATCCCATGAGATCAGGGATGTGACTCAAATCCAAACTGATCGGAGGCCAACTCACCCTCGAAACTTCTATTCTAGAAGGATCGAGAAACTTCTCTTTTTCCTTCTTACGGAAAATCGTCGCACCCTTAATATTGAGCACAGTGCGACAACGTCACATGACAGTGTGGTGCAACCTATGATGATCCTAGATCATTGCACCCTTAACACTGAACAGAGTGTGACGATCCCTCTTTATAAGGTTTTTACAAAGGAAAATATCATTTTCATCTTTCTGGGAAAATATGTCTTCATTCTTCTTCAGGGATTCAGGTCATTGACCCTTCTAAAGACAAAGGATAGTTTTACATAATTAATGGTCATAGGGGTGACGAAAATAATGTGTAATAGTGAGCCCCCCAAAGTATGAAGTTAGAACAGAGTGATAGCTGAAATATTTTGTCGAGTGTGTGTTGGGAACAAGGAACACATCGGTCGGAAACCTTCCAACAAACAAGGAAATACAGTACAATAATATATCATCATTGAGGTAGGCATTCCCATACTCAGAATACAAATGACTCCAAGCATAAATGCCGACATGTAAATATCCATGTGAATAAAGACAGGTCATGGCCACCAAACATACACTGTGGATCGATGCCAATATGACTCAAATCTGAACATAGCCACCAAAAGTACACTATGGATCTATGTGTTAAAGACTCAAATTTGAACATAGCCATGAGACATACACTGTGGATCTATGCAACAATACAATCTAAATATACTCTAATGCAACCTGAATCTATCAGAAAAGATTCAGGGTCTTCATCTCCACTAGTCTATAATACGAATCTAACCATGCGAATACATTTGCTGAAGTTGAACATGGTAGAAACCACTTGATTACCGGTCATTAATGAATACCGTTAACAAGTGAGAGGGAAATCACCATTAATGTCAATGACTCCCAAGGTATACTAGTACAATCCAACAGGTGAAAATTAATGATTTGAACTTGAACACTCGATAGAATTTCCCAATCAGGGGTCGATAATGAAAACCCACTATCGAAAGTGAGGAAACCTGTCGTTGAAGCATGCAAGTTCCAAGGTACCAATTAGTTTCTAAGTCTAATTATTGGATAATGAGTTGGAGTCTACAGGAACATACTCGTTACAGGAGGGCCTTAATGTATCCCCCACCAATGACATGAAATGGGTAAAAATATTTGAGGTAGATCAGAGTAATAAGTGATTCATGACTGACTCAGGAATGGTTGACGCAATATAAGGCTTAAGGACCGTATAAATGGCCGACACAATAGAAGGCTTTCTGGGCTGAACTTCTCTTTGAACACATTGACAACACGACAACTGTCTTGGAAAAAATGACTCAACAACAGGGATCAAAAACCAATTTGTAATCTTATAAAAGAGTATGATTAAGAGACAAGCAAATTTTCCAACCTAGACACAAAGCGAGTGAAAGGGTTGTTGGCCCTAGACCAAATTTTGAGGAAACTTTGGTCAAATTTGGCCCACTTTTGGAATTTGACACGTTGGTCGAAGAAGGAGGGCCTAGGCGGAGCTGAGATCATGGATCTCACTGATTTTGAGGGTTATGTGGACCCAATAAAGGGTCATCTAGGGTTTTTTTAACAGGTTTATGGGATGTTGGCCATGGGATTTTCCCATGTTTAGGCCTTATTGTAAGGGCTTGTAAAAGATAAATAAAGAAGAATGTATTGTAGGAATAACTAAGTGAAAGTAGTTCAAGTTCCTTTGTGCAAAGACATGTATGTGCGTTAAGGCTTTGTGCTCGATAGAGAGTTGGCTCTGTGCATTGACCTAGTTTGTGAAGGAGGATCTAGTGCTTAGTGCGCAGATCTCCTGTTTGGTGCCAAGCTCGACTCTATGGATTAGTGCACAGGAGTGAATGAATGTAAGATTTTGGCGAATAATAAAGAGGCGAAGCAGTTCATGGATGTAGCCCCACCCTGGGGTGAACCATGCATATCTGGTGTCTCATGGTTTGCTTTGTGTTGTGATATTTCTGTTATGAATCTACTTAGTTCTTTGATTACGATGTGTAATAGATAGATCTTTTATTGTTAAGTACTTTACTTGCATTAAGGGGTAAATGAATGCTAGATTTAACTTATAGTGCTAAGTGTTAAATGCTAAGTGCTCAGGGTATATAATCATTTGTTGCTACTACGTCGATATATCTTTGATTATGCTATGCGATGTTAAGAAACAGATGCATGTCACTTCCTAAGCATTAACAGAATATTCTGCGAAGTACTCTTATCACAGATTCGTGTCCCAGCCTAGTTACAGACACTTGCGTCCTATAACCCCCCCTGCTTCTACCTTGGGTGAGACTTCGCCTACTTCACAGGTGTTGCTAAAAGGGTCAATAGTCGAGGTTTTGTTGGTGCGCTGTTAAGCGTTGAACCCTGGGTGTGCCCCTGTTCCAACAAATGGTTCCGTTGTCGGGACTGAAACTGTGATTGTTGGGAATTGAAGTAAAGAAAAAGAGAATCTCTATGCGTACATTTGCTGTTGAAGTATGCAGTACTCTACTTGACTTGCGAAGATTTGTGCTAAGAAAGTAAGATGATATGAAGAAAAGAGGTAAGATCCTAAAGAAGCAAGCTTTGTGCTTTGGCAAGAAAAATATAAGTGAAAGTTTTGTTTTGAAAGCATGAACTTAAGTATGTTTAATAGATTCTGTCCTAGTCTGAAGGCTAGGGCACAGTTGAAAGAAAGAGTTGATTTGAGTAAATTTAATGGAAATGAAGAAAGATATGTTATTCCTATGCATAGAAAGAGTTTTTGGACTAATAAGTGGATGCAAGAACCTAGAAATATTTTTTGCAGATTGCAGGTCTAGCACTATGATCCTAGGGGAAGAGCGCAGTACAGAAAAGGTTGGGGAACATTTAAAAGAAAAAGAGGATTGAATTTGTGTTATAATTGCAGAAGGCTGGGACATCTTTCTAAGGAATGTCCTGAGGTAGGCCCTATTTGTCTTTGTTGTAAGGTTGTTGGTCACGAGGTTGAGGATTGTCCAAGGATTATTTCTAAAGTTGAAGGGATGAACATAAGACAAGAAAACAATGAAGAAAGTCAAGAGACTAAGGGCATGTTAGAAAGTCATAAAGAGAAAGGGTCAAAGGAAGTTGAGACTACATTATTAAAGTTGAAAGAAACGATGGATGTTCATAAATATGTTAATTTACTAGAAAGCCTAAAAGAAAAACAACGCATAAGTACAAGAATAGAAGACTTCGACATAGACTGTGTCTTGGATGAAGAAACACAAGTGAATATTATGACAGAAGAAACTTGAGAAATTTTGCGAAATCCTATTGTGGTACCTTCATTGGGAAGGATAGGCTTGTTTAAGGGAAAGATGACAACCTTATGTGGAAGAGTTACTACTGTACCAATTATTGTTCATGGAACATCAACTGAAGAAGAATTTGAAGTCATTAGGTTTGTTGGGGACAACGCCCCTTTCCCACTATTGCTAGGTAAGACTTGGATTGAGAAGGATCTGATCAGAACGAAAATAGAGGAAGAAGCTACATAAAAGAAAAATCAAGAATTAAGGGATTTCATAGCTAGGAAAATAGATCGACTAATAGATGAATGAGAGGATAAGTTGAAGCAACAGAACAAAGTAACAACAAAGGAGGGACATAAAGCAAGATAATTAGCTATCAAGGTTGAAAGAATGCAAGAAGGCTTGAAGAACCTATCTATTCAAGAAAGCAGTATGCCAACTCAGGAAGTGTTAATAAAATTGATATTAGCTTTAGAATCCTTGAGGTCACCTCAATAGTGCAAAGCCACTGCATTAGGGGAAGATAAGAATAAGAATGGAAAGAGGATTCCAGAAACAGTTAGAGAGACTCAGAAAATAGGGAAGAAGGAAAGGAAGCTCAATAAAAAGAAGGCTAAGTTGGAAAAGCTACAAGAAGTTACAAAAACCAGATGGAAGACTTCGCAGACTGGAACCTCGCAGGAGGTAGGCTCGCAGGATTTGAACCTCGCTGGAATAGCAGGTCTGCGCAGAATTGGAATTCACCTTGGTGAAGTTAGATGACCATTGGAGGTGCCCTGACCATTAGAATGATGCTCTAGAATGGTTAGAAAATGAATTTATGGGCTTATGGATCGCTTTTGGACATTGAGAGTGCGCCATAACAGATATATTTACATTGATGGAAGCATTTCCTGGCAGTTAGAAGATTCCTCACAATACCCCGCTTATTTAACTCATCGGTCGTTGCACTGGGACCACTTTTTTCTACTTGTGATTGACTGAGCTAAGCAGAGAATTGTCCAAGTGTTGAGCTGTGCTATTTGAAACTAGACCCCACCTGTCTGTTTGTCTACCCTACCTGCCTGATAAAAGCTAGAATGTTAGGCAAACCAAGTGAATTGGAGAAGTCTGTCAAGGAATTTCTTAAGAAGCTAATGGTCGACAGACCGATATATGAAGGTATCAAGGCATCGTCAACTAGGGGACTGCAGGCTTCCCCTTTGACTGGACATCATTCCACCCACACCAACCCCGTAACTAAACAACAAAGTAAGCACCGTGATGATCTGGCTAACATGAAGCAGATCCTGTCGATCCTACCTGATTATATTCCACCTCTAGCTGGCATTGTTAATCATGAAAATATCCCTCGAGATTTTGAGTACTCCGTGTTCACTGCATACATTCTGAAAGGAATTCACATAGTCGGGAGTCAGTTAGGATAGATCCCGTTGTTGAAGCACAACGACTTCAAATTAGGAGACTGGAAGAACTACACCATGTGAGCTCCTCACTGCTACTTAACTAAGACAACCGGAAAGAAACCTTGCCTCATCTCACAACCATGGATTAAGGGGTTGGCGTAGTCCACCGTTTTGAACATGATGAAGATCTTGCATTTTGGCCACCACTAGGAGGTTAACACTTACGTTAAACTCTTTCTGTCATGTTATCATGGTGGATATCTATGGCTCGACAGAAGGATTACTGTGGATCTGACGCTGATCCACAAGATCACAGGTTTAAGTGTGAAGGGTCCTGACCCTCAGCAGTTCTATCTAGAAAATGCCTCAGACCGTTCATTAGCACAATGCATCAAATAATCTTATGGAGAGGTAGAAAAAGGAAAGCGAAGTTACAAGGTAGCCTCTATACAGGATGGCGCAACACACCTTACTTTTCAACTCTTAGCTAGAAATCTAGTGAGGAAGAACTACCCCACACAGGTCACCAAGTTCGTGGTAGACCTCGCAGGAAAGTGTGTGGAGGGCATGGAGATGAACTGGGGGAACTACCTCATCAACGAATTAGAAAAGGATTGTTGCGAAGCCCAGGACTTGGGATATGAATTTCATTATAATTGGTTGATCATTTTGATCGCATTTGTGGCTTGGGAGATGCCTGAAGGAGCTAACTTCCCAGAGATCGAACCTACGAAGCCCTTTGCTGCTCAGTTTTCCACCCTGTGGTATACCAACGACATGACGAAGCAGTGGCAGTCCAATGTCGTATTCCATGGATACTATCAACAGTTAAAGGTCGCCATTGAATCATTCCTGCGTATGACACCGTGCACCCTGCATCAGTACCAACCCATAACGAAGTTCCGTGCTGATCCCCATTTCATTTACATCTCCATGCGAAGAGATGAGCACTAGGAAGAATTACAATCATAATACAAGCCGACAGATGAAGATATGGAGAAGATTACAAAGGAATGGCCAGAGGAATTTCTTGTACCTGTTGCCGATGCAAATTTATCCAACACTGACACCATAGGAAGCCCAAAAGTTACCTAAGTTGAACATGTCAAACATTCCAGTGGGACGAAGAAGTAGAAAAAGCAGTCTGAAGTCCAGGACATAGAGAGTGATGAAGAGGACAACACTTCTGGAGATAACCAGTCTAGATGGCTAGGAGGAGGAGAAGATGAAGTAGAAGGACAGGGAAGAGGAGATGAAGGAGAAGAAGGGCAAGGAGGAGGCGAAGCTACACCACTTGAAGATCCGCCCGTTGGGACAGTGACACTGCAAAAGAGGAAATTTTCTCCAAAGAAACCTTCAACAACGAAGAAAAAGTGCACCAATAAGCCACAGTTGGAGGCCACTCTCACTGAGGACGACATCAGTATGGTCCATGGAGCTATGGAGGATGCCTCTGAAGACATGTTGCAGAGATACAAAGAGAAGCAGGAGGATTTATACGGAAGGATTGAGAGAGAATTGAAGGAAGTGCAACAAGCTGTTCGCTTGATCCGCGCAATACCTACTGTTCCATCTGCGCGTTCCTCATCACAGACTGCAAAATTGGGGGATGAACTAGCCCAATTAAGAAGGTTTGCAGATGCAATAAAAGCTCAATTCTAGAGAGCTTAGGAAGATAAGGAGAAGGCTACAAAAGCCTTGCAAAAGGAGAAAGATGAAGTCCTAGCAAAATTACGAACAACGCAAGACAGTGTAGCTGCCCATGAAAGCAAGAAAGTAGAGCTTCAGGTGAAGCTCCAGGACAAAAAATCCCAACTACAGAGGGAAAAAGAGAAGCTACTCGTAGAGAAGGCCATGGTCAAAGAAGTGGTAAGTAAAGCATGTCGCTCTATTCCAGGCTTGGCACAGGAGGAGCAAGAGCCGGTCGAAGCTCAAGTAGTGAAGCTGGCAGAGACCCTCCAACAAACTCAGGCTAGGATAACAGAATTGGAGGCCCGGACAATGCCGATGATGCAGGAGCATCGCCAACACATCAAGCAAGCCAGCGCGGAAGACAATGGACAGTTGGAAAGCGCTAGCCCAAAATTTGAAAGTTCCTTGAAGTTGTTGCACAATCTTAAATGAAGCCATTAAGACGAGGCACACTTGTGTAATGTAACGAGACCTTGAGCAAATCGCTCTCGTCCTTAGTAGATAGAAGGCATTTAAAGTAGTTAATGCAGGTAGATAGAATTTAATTCTAGATTAGACAGTTTTAGAATGCAAGAGGGAGACGGGATATAGACACCCTCATTGTGCATTGTAACATTATTCTGAAAAAAGGAAGAGCAAGAGCATGCAGAGAGCTTTGTAATAACCCTGACAATGAGGTACAGTGCGAACCCCTTGCACTCCAGCTTAATGCAGCCTGCGAGAATCAGGCATTCTCACAGGTAAATATATAGGCAGCCTGCGAACCTCTTTTAAAAACATGATTTCTGGAAACAGACAAGTGTAACTTTTCTTAGGAAAGTGTTCTTAGTGAAGAGCTTGATTTTCCATCATCATAACATCATCATAACATCATCACAATGACCAAAATTGTGGATAACAGAATGCCCCCCAAAGTCNAGTCTGAGAGTGGAATCAGTGACAGTCGATAGACTTTGTAAGCTGCATGTGTGTGTCAAGAACCAAGAGCACATCTAATCGGAAACCTGCAAACATCCAAGCATCAGCAGAATATTATGTATCCCAATTCCTGAGGTAGGCATTCCCATACTCATATCATAAACTGATGACATCATAAACCAAGGTCATGGCCACCAATCATACACTGTGGATCCATGCCGTCACTATATGGCACAACCACTTGAATACACTGTGGATCTGTGTGACAAATTTTCAATCAAAACGACATAGCCACGAAACATACACAGTGGATCTATGTGTCACAAATTATACATACTTCATCACAACCTAGACCACAAAGATAATATCCAGGGTCTTCAATTTCATCACCCAAATTACGAATCTAACCACGTGATAACATGTGTCGAAGTCGAACATGGTAGAAACCACTTGATTACTGGTCATTGATGTAACTATTAACAAGTGCGAGGGAAATCACCATTGATGTCAATGATTCCCAAGGTACTGTAGTACAATCCATCGACTATGAATAAATAAGTTGACGTTGAACAACCGATGGAATCTTTCGATCAAGAGCCAATGATGTAAACCCATTGTCGAAAGCGATGAAACTTGCCATTGAGGCATGCAAGCTCCAAGGTACTAAATAATTTCTAAGTCTTGATTCCGGATAATGTGCTGAAGTCGACAGAACAAGACTCGTCACAGGAGGGCCTTGATGTATCCCCCACCAGTGACACGAAATGAGTAACAGAGTTTGAAAGTGAAACAAAGTATGTGGAAATTAGACTTTGGACACAGGGAAGGCTGACATGGAGTGAAAAGATAACTGCAGATGGCCGACTCAAATAGAGGTTTCAGACAGACTGCTCTTGAACATATGAATGACACGACCAATGATTTGGAAGCATTGACTCAAATACGACACATGGAAAGACCTTGTTATCAAATCGAATGAGAGACAAATGGATTTCCCAAACCGGCTTTAAATGATGAATAGGGGGTGTCATGTTCAAGAGCGACACTTACTGCCAATCAATTCAAAGATGAAACATATCCCTTTCCCAAATTCCCCCCCCACCATTTCTAGCAAGTACCTCTTTATTTTTACACAAGCTTGAAGAGGATCACATATGCTTGTTGATATAAGCTCATCCTTCGGACAAGTCCCTCAGAGTATTTTTAACGAACCCTAGGAAGGAGTGGTTCGGTCCCATTACGGGTCTGTCAATGTTTGTTTAACGAGTCCAGAGATAGTAAACTCGAAGGTTTTTCAAGATTATAGAGTTTGGAAAAACACTCAAAAGAGAACTCTCTCAGTTCCTTTTTTGTACAATAGTCCAACGAGACCGAAAAAAGGGTTAAACTATCGCTCGAAGGATGCATACTTCAAATACTTTAACGAGCATGAAAATAGCAAGATCGCTCGGCAATCTTTTCATGTTTAGAGAGTCTGAAAAGAGCTTAAAGATAACTCCAGGGGGGTTCCTTTTTCGTGTAACCACAGCGAGCCCGAAAAAGTGATAAAACGACGCTCGGTCACGTTCTTATGTTTTTTACAAGCGCAAGAACGGACAAAAGGCGCTCGAGGTTTTATGTCAAAACCATAACAAACAATCAAAATCACACCACACCAGGGAAAAATTCTGTCCATAACCATCCATATTTCTCACCTGCAAGTCATTTTACTCATTTCCACATTAGTGATTAGGGTTAAATAATAAATAATCATAAAAAACCCACACTTGATATAGTAAAAAGTAATAAAATGAACAAATAACAAAATTTACCATACCATTTTCACATTTTACCATAGAGTGCCAAAAAAACCTCAATTTACCCTCTACCTTTGGTGTTGAATTCCAGGAGCTACGGGAGACCATTTGATGTGCCGTCAGCTATATTTTGGTAAGTGCCTCATCCCTTATCTTTTCATGGTTTAAAAATGCAATTTCATTGGTAAAAAGTTCAGTTTTAAACTAGTTTTTGGAACCCTATGTGCGTGGAAGCATTCTCGCAAGTGGCCCATACGGGGCCTATGAGAATGACCCATTAGGTTGGGCTTAAGCAGCCTGTGAGAAGTTCTCACTGCACATAATAGCCCACCTGCGAACAACGCAGAATTCAAAAATTTATGCAACGTTTAACCAATTGCAAGAATTTTATCTCATGAATAAAATCACTAACCATGTTTGTGTGTTTTTTATGCAGGTTAATGGCTGCAACCATGGTACTAGAGTGGCGGGAACGAGAGAACAAGGAGGATAATGCCAATGTGGAAAATCACCCTCCAACCATAGCTGCACTAAGAGACTGCGGTCTCTTAAAGTATTTCCGTATCCCGGGCATGAGAGCCCAAGTTCGATTACTAGAGTACTTAGTTCGAATGTGGGATCCGGACCAACAAGTTTTCATCGTGGGAGCTCATACATTGACTATTGATATCGAGGATATATATTTCTTGACTGGATTATCCAGACGTGGATCCTATGTCAGTTTGTCTGGCAACAGAGCAGGCGGGTTGAAAATGAGCGAATATTGTAACCAGTATTGTGTACCTGAGGCTGAGAGACAGAAAGGAAAAGTGGCAATTTGGGGAGTTACTGATTTGAATCTCCACACGATTCTCTTTACCATTGCTCGGATGGAAGGAAGTGCAGCTCCACATATGGATCTGCAGAGCTATTTCCAGTACACCATCGAGTGTACTGAGCCCCGGGTATTTAACTGGGCCGACGCAGTATTACACAATCTCAAGAAATAGTTGACTAAGTGCAGGCGAGGAGGTCTGAAATAGTTTGGATATGGTTCTTTATTACTGTCCTTCTTCTTAGAGAGGGTCCCTGTGTTTCGTCTCCAGGCTGAGTGGGAACTTCCGGGTCCTAGGGATCCGAGAATGTTGCGGTGGTGTCGGCTCATGGCCCGACATGTGGCAGGTCTTATCGTCAAATATGACGATGTTTTCTTTGACTGGTTGCAGAACCAGATGCTGATGGTGGACGACTACGCATATGCCGGGCTGGATTTCTGAGGAGATCCAGATTTAGCACTACCTGAGGATGCACAGTGGGGAGACCTTGGTAAGAAGAACACACAAATTTTTGTTTTTAAATGTTTTTGAATTTTAATCATATTTAAATGTTTTTGTTTTCATAGATTTACCCGAAGACTAACACCAGATACTTGTTGATAACACAGACGTTGGACCATATCGACTTGCTGGCATTTCTCCTATTCAGTGACGAGGAGAAGCAGCAGTAGCAGTTCCACAGTATGCCAAGGATTATCTGACGGTGGAGTAGAATTTAGAGGGTCTGATGGCAGACGTTCCAGATATGACTCTTGAAGAGATCCCATGACGTGATCAGCGTCACACCGTGGGGGTTTCTGCATCTATGGGTCGACTTCTCCGCAAAGTTGCTAGGACATTAGTGTGTTATCGTGAACATCACCCGTGATGTTATTATGTAGAAGCTATGAGCTTCAATTTTTGATATTTTGGTCTTCGGACAAACATTTTTGTAAAAAAAAACTTTGACCGTTATATATATATACACGGCTTCTACCGACTTACTTTACATTGTGTACAATTTAATGTGTTTGATTTATAAATGATTTAAATGCCTGTCCAATACATAATTAGCTAAAGCATCTGTCAATGTATTAAGACATCTAGGAATGTGTTGATATTCAACATGATCAAAATGTCGTTCCAAGAGGCGAATCCGCAAATATACCCTTAATAAAGTAGGACTTCGAATAGAATAGACATTACTTAGCTGTAGTACTACAAGCTGCGAGTCAAGTCGCACAACCAAGTGACGAATTCCAAGAGAGATAGCATCAACCAATAACTCAATAATAACGCTATATTCTGCAATGTTGTTGGTTGCCTGGCCGAGACATACACCTCGTAAAGATATAAGCTCATTTGTTGGGGCATAGATTGCCCATGCAGCGGAAGCTAGGTTCCGAGTACTACGGCTAGCACCGTCGGCGAAGCCAATATAAGGTAGCAAATACTCCGACATCTGGCAATCAAACACAACATCACGTAAGGGCAGAGACCAGATAACGTCAAAAGCAAACTAAAGTAACACACACAGTATGATACATAAAATACAAGTACTCATGCACAAATGACTTATGCATAGTACTTCTTTAAGTACAACCCATTCACGGGTTCACTCAAAGGTACACCATCATAATCCACCAGCTCATACGCTCCTTTTTCCAAAACTTTGCTAACAATGTAAGGCCCACGCCACATTGGTTCGAATTTCCCAGCTCCTAAGACATCTTTATCTTGTTCATATAGAAGAACAAGATCTCCTTCAGAGAAGACACGAGGTTTGACATGCTTGTCATACTGTGCCTTAACTCGTTTCTTCTGGGCTTCTATTACAAGAGTAGCATCACAACGAGTCTTGTCTAATCGCAT
>JASDQU010029579.1:9379-26582 GCA_032191745.1 Picea mariana | reverse complement strand
ATTCCTGTTAAAATATTGTTACTCTTCTCCAAATGATAATCAAGATTATGCAATACATAAACAATAGAAATAGTAAACGTCAATCACACATTTGATATACAAAGAGACAGATATTCACGAGGAAACCCATGAAGGGAGAAAACCTCTTCTTCTTAGAATGATAAGCAGTCTTTTAATTTTTGTACATCATCTATCTTTGAGAACCAACTCAAAATGAGGCTACAACCTCTTATTTAACAAGTTGCAACTTGTAGAGAGCACCAACCCTCAAGTTTCTCTAGCACCCACTAGAAAGAAGCATATTTTCTCCTTATGATCTCCAACATGAACTGGATGGAAGCACCTACTTCCACTTATACAATAAACACTTTGTAGAGAGCACCAACCCTCAAGTTTCTTTAGCACCCACTAGAAAGAAGCATATTTTCTCCTTATGATCTCCAGCACCAACTGGATGGAAGCACCTACTTCCACTTATACAAGAAACAACTTGCACACATAAAAATCTTTGCTTTCCCTAGAACCACCCTGCCTCCCTATTTTCTAGCCACAACTAGATGGAAGATACATATCCTAGAATTCAAGCCCCAACTTCAATAACAAAGGACCACAATCCTCCCTAGCACCACCCTACCACCCTGATTATAAATATTTGCTTGAATAATACCTTACAACAATACATATATTTCAATACTTACCACTTCTTCTTTGTTCTTCAATTATGCTCTGCTTCTGTTTGTTCATGCTTGGCTGCACTTGTTGTCTCTTTTCTATTCTGCAATACTTCTCTGCTTCTGTCTATTCATACTTAGCTCCACTTGCTGTCTCTTTCCATCTGCTCTTTCTCTATTCTTCTCATGCTCTTAGGTTCTTGTACATTCTTGTCTTTTCACCATTTCTGCTATGTCCATCTTATGTTCTTCATCTCTGAATTTCTTCTCTCTCTGTTCATACTGTAATTTTCATTACATACAATTCAACTCATTTTTCAAAGAAACGACAACCTCTCTCTGTCACATCATTTTTATTTTATTCATACTTTCATAATCCGTTACACTATGAATCTCAAACGCCCAAGAACAATGATTCAGTTAGTATAACTGAATCGTAACTGATCAATAAATCATGAAGTGAAACAACAACCCTTCGATCAAATTTTCTATTTAATCAGCGTCGTTGGATTATACACGCAGAGGATTTTTTACTTCTCAAATGTGTTCTTCGCTAACTTTACCTGCACGAACTAGCACTGGGTGCAAATTTCCTCTCCTCGTGACCACTGACTGTGACCACACACCAATAAAAAAGGTGCTTCGTGACTTCTCACTTCAGATATTCTGTTGCGATTCACCTCGACTCTTTCAACTCTCAATCTCCAAAGTAGAGCCTAGCGATGTTAGACCCTTCCCTTATTCTTCGCTGATGTGACCACTGGTTGTGACCTAGGGCCCCACTACCAAGTGCTTCGAGACTTCACGTTTCGCAAACTCGCGAGTTAGCTCTCCTCCTTTCTCCAATGTTCAAACTTCTGAATTCTGAACTTCACTGTGTCAGATCAACGATCGATGACCCTCTATGATCCGACAATCCAGAATTCAGGACTTTGCATTTCATGGTGTTGTAAGTTACTTCGCCTCCTTTCTCTGATGTCTGAACTTTTGAACTCTGAACTTGTTTGATCAACGGCCCACGACATTAGTCAATCCAATGATCCATATCTCTTCTTCGGAAATCGGGACTTTGGGACTTCGTGTTTCGGGACTTTGGAAATGGCCCCTTCCTTCTCTCATCCATTCCTTCCGGCTCTTGTCCATTCTTAGTTGACATCAATGAAAACACTAACAACACACCAAACAAAGAACTTGCCAACACCCTTGACATGTATCAATGAAGTTCAGAATAACTAGACTAATTGGTAGTAATGTGGGATAGCCTCTTCATATTCTCACAATTAATTTAATCCATTGGCATATCAAACCTAATGTAAGACTTATGGAAATTATATTTGATAATTATGTTTAATCCACCTAGCTTGTCAGATATAATGTAGGACTCGAGAAAATTGTCAAAGGAAGTCTGTAGTCTCCCTAATAATAGTTTATAGCTGTGGTAAGCCCAAAATGTAGTGAAAATATGCACTGAAAATAAGAATGAATACATGCCTATGCATCATCAAAACTTAAACCATATATAACAATTTTCAATCCCAGCAAAAATTGTAATTTGACATATAAGATCTTAATTTAACCGATGTTGATCCATATTCACGAGTTAAGTTAAGAATTTTCAATATATAATAGGAACTCTAACTAGAAAAATAAGATTTGAAAGCACATAATTAATTTCACATTTGTTGATCCATCAACACCCAGTGCATTCACTATTCCATATAATCTCAGAGTTAATGTTTTCAAATGAACTTCATTAATTCCATGCTTCTGCCAATTGTATGGGCACACCAACCATTCTGTTATAGAAATATGAACATGTTCGCACTATTTTAAAATTCTAAATCTAAATTTATAACCTACACCAACCTTTTGAAAATGAGAAAATAATCAAATAAAGTGTTGAACATCTAGAAATTAAAAAAATGGCCAAATAAGTTTTTAATGTTTTGTTTTCAATGGTTAATTCATATTTATACATTTAATTTTAAAAACAATGTCAAAATTACAATCACCAAGCTACTCAATATGTAAATAGATTGGACGAAGTAATTACAGTGCAACAAAAACTTTGAAAATAAACACTAATACATACACGAGTGTTTTCCTTTCTAAAAAATATTTTTAGTGTACTTTAAACATATAAATCTATGAATTATCTCAGATTTTTTCAAAGAGATCTTCGTGAAAATAAATATAGAAAAAAATGTTTTCCTTAACCAAAAAAGAGTTTGATTATACCTACAAAACCATCATAAACCATATACTTACTCTGAATGACCAACAAAACCAAGAGGACCAACAAATCCTAGATCCAACGGAGGAGGAGAAAAACAGGGAGGAGGACCAAAGACAAAATCTAGATGACCATGTTCTTAGGGGACACCTTACCAAAAAAATGACACAAGATTTGTTGTCTCCACCCCCTTGGAACTATTGAAAGCATTTCACAAAGGCACCTGCAATACATGCGTTGGAAATATTCAAAGCATTTCACAAAGGCACGTGCAATACATGTAGATCATCCACCATGCATGCTTGAGTGTCAACCACAATTAAAAAGTAATTAGACAACTATGTTATATCGCTTAATTTAATGAAACTCAAGTTATAAAATTTAAGTAAACACAAGCTATAAATAAATTTGTTCACTAGTATGTACATGTTCCTATCAGATACAAACCCCTATATGCATAAGTCCTCTATAACCAATCTTTGAAACCATCTCTTGCAAACACTACCAAATTGGTCGTAATGGAGATAGGAAGGTGAAGCATGAAAAATTATCAAATTGATGAAAATATTCATTGTTCCATCTGCATATGGTTTTTTCAGTAAGGTGAAGAGATGAAAAGGGTGTGGATAAGTTTTCACTAAAGAGACATTAATATAGATCCAATCCTACCCTCAACTGTGTGTGTTTCCACACCCAATATGAACAAGGAATGCTCTTCTCTTGTTGACCTAATTCGTCTTTGGCAATTTAAATGAGTAATGGAACGAGGAGGCTGAGAAAACGATAGATGTTGCTCTATTTGTTTCTTTCTTTCTATACCATTGAATCAACTGGAGGTTCTGCATAAGGTAGAGGTGGGTATTAACAAAGGGGAATGTTACATCATGCCGTAGGTACACTTGATATGATATCCTATACACATACCCTAAGACGATCAACCATATCTAAATAGTTTTATTCTGACACATGAGGCAGGTAGCCATCCCTGAGAGACACTTCAATTCACTAGAGCTCTTCTCTCGTGATAGATGGATGGTGCCCATGTCCCATATCTGCTTGGGATCCATCTCAATTTGGTTGACCTTATGTTTCGTATGTGTGGAATAACCTCTATATACCATGTACCTATCCACTGACAACTCTAGATAAATGAATGTATCAATGTATATCAGGTTAGGGATTTCAATAGGGAAGTTGGTTAGCCTCAATGGAAGGAAGGCTAGGGCTAGGTTACTACTGATTAGGGAAAGAAGGAAACTAGTGACCTTAGTTGGTCAAGACTTAAAGAACTTTAACAATCTATCACAAAAAATCGAACACCCTTGAACAAATCACCTTGATCAATGTTCAGGTTAAAGAGAGACTCATACATAGCACCTATCTAACCCTTTCTGAGCTCTTCCCTTCCCTAGGTGTTATGTGGAAGTATGCCCATGGGAAACTTGAGGGCTGCCCTTTTATGAGATATGGATTCATGGGCTATGGTATGAACTTATTCATATGAATTGTTGTGGGGCTTAGTAAACCCCCTACTTTGCAATCCCTATATATCTTTCATTCCATGAATATTGATATCATTGAAAGAAGAAATGAGGTGTTGGTCAGTTTGTGTGAGGCGCATGCCAAGATGTTGTAGGACCAGTTTGCTAAATTAGTATGAATCATGTTCATGGATTGGAAATATTGATTTCTACTTTTCACCATAGGAAGCAACCCTCTGCAATTCATCAGGTTGGTTATCAGTTTCCTTTTTTCTCCTTTTTATGCCAACTTTTAAGTTCATAATTAGAGAGAAATTTTTAAATTTAGTTTAAAACAGAGAAAAGAGTATGATAAATTCAATCCCTATAAGAGTCATGTGCTCATCATGTCTACTATTAGGGATTAGGTGGTATGTACATTTTGCACAGGTAATGAGTTTGTGGGCTATCAACTATTGAGCACCCTATTTGCAACTAACATTCTTAACTACCAAGTTTGTGCTTATTACAGTTTTTTTGCTTCAGGTCTTTTGTGTAGCCCCGATTTAGATCTATCGAGATTATTACTACTAGGAGGGTTTAGTCGACCTGAAGTCTTGTGCAGAATGAGATGTTATGCCTTGTACAAACTAGAATTTGGATTCCTCACTTGCACTTCTTTTATATAAATACAAGCGCTAAAGAGAGTTTACAATTAGAAGCACTCTAATATCCCAAATAATTTAAAGCCCAAACATTTTAAAGTCAGAGCTCTGTTCTATAGAAATTTTGTTTGGGAAAATTTTGTATTTGTGTTGAAAGTGTGGGTCTACTACAACACATCAAATCCCAAATTCTTAAGAACCTTAAAGATTTTGAATTTTTTTCTTTATAGGCCTTCAACTTGAAAGTTTATTTTTGGAAACTCATAGAGATTAGATTTATGATAAATATTCTAGAACAGTAAGGGTATTTTTTAAGATTTGAATCTAAACTTTAGAAACACCACCAATATTTGTTGTTAGTTTGCGAACTTAGATTTTTTTTGTCAATGTAGATTACCAAATCAATTTCCTACTTGCAAACAATAAATAGGAATCCAAATCAATTTCCTACTTGCAAACAATAAATAGGAATCCAAATTAATTTCCTACTTGCAAACAATAAATAGGAATGAAAGTGAACAATCTTACTTTTGAATGATGATTAAAGGTGGAACAAAATTGAAAGTGAACTATTTGAACAACCAACGAACCAATGATGAACCAATGATGAATCCATATTTGTACGATGAATAATGATTAAAGGTGGAACAAAATTGCAACTGCACTATTTGAACTACCAACAAACCAGTGATGACCTATTTGCGGTTGTTGCAGAGTTATGAAGGCAATGTGAAGGCAGTGGAGAGGCAAAGGTGGTGGATTTGATGAAATATCAACATTTGGGAAGAAACTTGATCATTTTTCAGAATTGTTTAAATCCGTGACATAAATGACTATCAGGCATCATTGTCATCCAAGCTGAATTTGATTAAATATCAACATTTAGGAAGCAACTTGATCATTTTCAAAAAAATTTAAAGTCACAACATAAATGATTATCAGGCATCATCATCATCATCCAAGCTTTTAGTCATTCAAAATTTGATGAACTTTGGTTATCTAACATCAGAAAAAATGCATATGCATTATGCATTTATGGCAGAGTCTACTACACAAACATTTGGTTATATAAACGAGAATAAATGTATTTGGGCAATAAGAGGTTGAATTTGTTGGCCAATAACCTCTTTGATCAAAGAAATTTAATTATAATAAAAAATAATTATTTTGTTTCTCCTATCTACAACTTTGCAAAGTAGAAAAATATTAATAGTCAAAGCCAAACTAATTGGTAGTAAACAGTGAATTGCTCGCTAGAGTCTTGTCCTTCGGAAGGGACTAATAAAGTGAATATAATAATGAAGGGGGACAATCAAGGTGTTAAGAGGACCCCTTTTGTTTTACATGCCACATCAATTTGTTTTATATGTCTTCCTTCAATTCCAACGGATACCCTCTTCTTTAAAACAATATTAATTTAATCCTATAAACCTTCATCATGTTTTAATTTAATCACCAAACTCCATTCGTTTGTCATTCATGTTGGGGAATTAAATTATTTTTTACACCATTAAATCATCACTCTAGTTTGTTTTTAATGGCAATACATCCGCACTCAAAATATGTTTTTGGGACGATACACTATGTATTGTGTGAAAAATATCTTTTATTTTTTTTTATTTTTTGTTTTTGGTGTGATAAGTTGGGGTGAGTTTTGGTTCAACTCAATTTAACTCAGAAAATTCATAACATTCCTGTACGATGCTTGATTGAGATGTCATTTTTTACAATGCCAAAAGAATAGGCAGAGGTTTCCAATGAGGTGACTTGCAAGTCCATTCAAACATTTTATCATATTCATGATTGATGAGATTCGTTTGATGATAAATCCTTAGTGAGCATTTTTGTACTTATGGACATCGGATTCTAATTCTATTAGTGGTGTTGGATTCATAAGCTCACAAAACCTATAGTAGGCCTTATTCAAAGGTTAAAATTTAACTTTTACCTATACCCAAAATTATATGCAAATAATTTTTTTAATAAAAGTTACAACCTTGTTCTTTCCACTACTTTACCCGAATTCAATTCCATTAATTCCTTTGACATTTGTTTTATCTAGGATTTCAATATGTCTATTGAAACTTGGGTTATCCATCGATAGCTGAGAGATATTATCCTTTGAAAGGAAACAACAGACATTTGGAGAGCTTGGTACTGAGTATTTGGCAGGAGTACCAATTATTTTCTAAGAAGAAATTCAAAGCCATCCTATGTCTTGTAGATGTTGCAATCAACCTAGATAATGATGTATGGAACATAACTTGCATGGGCAGGGTTAGTCAACCTAACCAAGAGGCACAAATACGAATATGACCTTTGCAATAAAGACTGCTTGCAATGCAAATAAAATCACAAGATTATTGCCACACTTGATCATGACTGCAACATGAAGTAAATAAAACCAACAAGCAATTTGAAAAGAATTATCCATTCAACCAACAAATGCTCAACAATTTATAATCAAGAGAAAATGGCTAATGGGCATATCAATCAAAAGATACAAGTTGGAAATTTTAGGAGGGGCCCCAAGTCAGTGGACTCGGGGGGTTGTTGAGGCCTCAACACCCCACAAGCAATGTTATGAGAGAAAAACTCTCTATGGCCAAGGGTAAACCACAACAGAAAGGTATGATTGCATAAATCAACTCAATTCCAACATATGCTATATAAACTAATGTGCAAGATAATAAAAAGGCCTACCTCGATCCAACGTTTGATGATGTTCCACCGTTGAGGACTTCTACCCAAAGATTTATACCTACAATAAGTTCTTAACAAATGAACAGAGAAAGTATATAGCAATGATATAAAGGGGTTAGCACATTATATAGCATAATCCATCAATAAACATTACAAACATGCCCATGGATAATAATCATACATTTGCAATATACCAATAGGATGGGAAAGGAGTATTTCTATTAATAATTGATCAGTAGAAGTGACAAAATCACAGACTTCTGTGTCGGCACGGTTTGAAACCAAGAAACCAAGTTCCTTCCAACTGGGCCTCCACCACTTCAATCCTCCACCAAAGGAAAGCTCACAAGAGAGAGTCAATGAGGTTCTCTCAACAATAGGGAAAGATCTTGGGGGTTGAACACTATGTTTAGACTTGAGGGACAAAGGGATACAGACTCAATATGAATTGATTTCTGCAGAGTAACTTTGCTCTCAAAGTTGAATGCTTTCTCCTTCGTTTTCCATAGCTCGAAATTGTGCTTTTATAGCCTTCAAAATGCAACTGAAGGGTCGAGTCGAAACGTTTCCAGTATGTGGAAGGCCAAGGATCAGAGATCTTTTGTCATGACATGGAAAACCGACTTCATTTTTTTATTTTCTGGCACAAATCCCGATGTACACGGGTTGTAGTGGAGAATCCAGCATATACGCATCTTGCATAGCTGATAGGGAGCATATATGTGGAAAAATGTATATTTTTGGCTCTAGATTCATCAAAAAGGGATGACAAGTCTGCATAGGGAAATGGAAAAAGGCCCTCTGTGCAAGATAGCAATGGTGAGGAAAATCTCGCTATAACAAGTGGGAGAAAATGGTAGTTCACTTGGGGAAACCAACAGAGAGGAAGGGGAAATGAAAATTTTCCAAATGTATCAATATGATTTACTTTCCCTCTCCTTCATCTTTTCCATAAAGAAGATGAATTTGAATTGTAGGAGGGATTTTTTGGTTGTGCATCTTTGTAGAATTTTCTATGAAATGTTAATGAATGAGAATCCATTGTTGGAAAATCTATTTTGAGACAAACTTAAGTTCTAAAATGTGTTTTTTATGGATTTTGTTTTGTTAATTTATTGAATCTTGGAATGTTATAAGCATTTTCTTTTACAGTGCATGTTTTTCTCACTAACAAGCAATTTGTTTTATTTAGTTTATTTCACAAATTGCTTGTCTCTAGCCTTAACAATAGTATTATAGTGAGCTAATCATTACTACACTATTCTATAATCTAACTCATTATTTAAATTATTTTTTTTATTTTCTTAAGTAACATTTTAATAAAGGGTTAAAGTAGTAATATAATTGGTGCTATGTTTACCTCATCAGTTTTGTTGGTTAGTTTGGGAATCATTCTACAGTTTGTGTATCAAATTAGTTGCACCTCATTTATTTCATTTAAAAATACATAAATGATGGATCGGGCCACAATTTGTAAAAGAAAACAAAACCATCTAAAGGTTTTTGACCCATAAACCACATGGATTTCCTATTCCAACTAGTGTAAGATCTAATTAGGATGTGGGGAGAATATCTATTGATTGCATAGGGTCTTTCATCCCTTTCAGCACTAGCATACACATATATGTTTTCCTCTAGAAAAAAATCATAATTTTATTATAAATAACAAAATTACATTTTGCATATGCTTTATAGCATTCATTATGCTTCTACAAGCAACATCTTCTAAAAAAAGGTCATCAAACATATTCATCAATATACATTCAAAATTCTGCTTATCCTCCTTAGCATATCTTCAAAAGATGAGCAAAAAGTCATTAAAATGAGTTTGTCATATTCGTTTAAATGTATTTACAATTCATTATATCTTATGAAAGTCTCAAAATTACATCTATATGTTCATCACAACAATAAAAAAAAGTAAAAATAAATACAAAGTCCTTATATCTAGGGCCAATTTGAAATGAGGATTGTAATATATCTCATGTAAAAGGTCCTAGATCATATTCATTCAACACTCCTTCCTATTGAGCCTAGATATTCCACATATATGGAGCGATATACCACCCCTATTTGGATAAAGAATTAGCAAGTACATTTCTCTCTCAGTGGACATGTAAAAAAGTAACATCATTTATAACAGTTTTGAGAATGTTGATTTAATAAAAAAACGGGTCTTAAATGAAAGTTTCTCATTGCGGAGGATCCTTTCATATAATCAATAATAACTTTTGAATCACCCATCACCTATAATTTTTTAATCCCTTTCTCCATTGCTAGCATTGAAACCAATTTTAGGGCAAGTAGTTTAACCCTATTGTTTGTACTTCTACCCAAGCCTACCTTAAATTTCCAGAATATATTCTTAGAACTATATAGAATTCCTCCAACTCCTCCCATATATGGGGTCCTCTAAGACACACCATTGAAGTAATATCGAGCTCCAAATAGATCTATTACTTCTTATCTTATTAGTCTAGCAAGTTTTGAGTCTAAAGCATGGTTGAATCTCTTGAGTATAAATAAATTTTGTACAACAAAAACTTGAGGTTGGATGCATTTATCATCAAATAAAATTTAATTCCTTGCAATCCATAGACCCCACTTTGCTAAGAGATGCAATGATTTATACTATCTAGCTTTTGCATTTGCACACAAATGTCTATGAGATTCTTCTAAAGTCTCCCTTCCCCATTCATTCCTCAACCTTATTTGTGTTGTAATATCCTTTCGCACCTGCAAATAAATTGGGTAATGAAGTAACATATATGGAATTTTTTCCTCCTACAAGTTTCACATAGGGCATCTATGTGGCCCATTCCAATCTCTCCTTTGCATATAATCCCATGTTTAGACTTTGGTTTTTAGCTTAATACACATGAATACCCTTACCTTAAGGGATCACTTGAACTTACAAACTTCCTTAAACCACCAAGATATTTCTTGGATCCCTTCATCATCTCTAAGAGACTTATAGCCTAATTTTAGAGTGTAACACCCCCCCGCATCACCCCCAACTAGGTTTCTTACCCAGAAAATTTTATCTTCATTTTCTGTGATTATTGCATGGCTATTTTTGAGAGAGTAACAATAATCATCTTGGATATGCCCCTCTTTTCCAATAAAACCAAAATTTGCAGGTGATATCCACTCCTTCCTAAAAATAGTAGAATTAGTTGGGTCAACAACTTGGTTCAGATATATTAGGTCCATTTCTCTTAAGGCTTCCAATATATTCCTCAGTAACTAGAAATTTCATCACACCCCACCCAGGGATCCTCTCCAATTCTTATCTGATTACTTGCACTAAATCTCCATACAAGCCATTTCCCCACAAGTGGGAAGGCCAATACTAATTTCTTCCAAATAACAAAAGCATTTTGAATATATTTCTTGTTTGTCCTTATCCAATCTCACACTATAAGTGAAGAAATTTATTTATTCCAAATAGTATTAACTCATAGCCCCTTCCCTTCTATCAACCTCCAAATGCATTTTTCTACTAAGAATTTTGTAAAATAGTGTATATTTTTATGCCCTGCCTTCCCAAAATTTTGGAATTGTAATCTTCTTCCACGAGACCCAAGTGAAACATTTCTTCTCCTTATTGCAAGTGAAAATAAATTTGAATATTAATTTTCTTACCTTTAGTTTCACCCTCAAGGGAAACTACTTCTAGACCCCCCTGTCAAGGGTGCAATGATGCTACTTGGATGATCTCTCATACTCATATCTTCTTATTCAAACTTGTTCTTCTAGTTCTTTCATTAGATACATGGAAATCCATCCTCATGATGACTCTACCATGGTATATCAAATCCTACGCCTTACATTTTAGTTGGAATGTGCTCTCACAGATGGTACTTTACACATGATCTTTATTTCAGTTGATGTGTTATGCTCTCATGTGTGTGCTTCTTGATTAGAAGTGGTGTGATTGTTTCATACCTTATCATGAACATAATAAACATTGGTTTTGATCTAACAAGACTTCTTAACAATAAACAATTTATTATTTTGCCTCATTATACCATGGGGGGACATAATTGTCCTTAGATAAATGTCATCACGACTTAGGAAAAATCTTACTACTAGATTAAGATGATCTAGTTGAGTGTACTTATCATATGTCATACAACAAGGTCTATTTGAACAAATTGAAGATCAATGTAAGTCAAAGACAAATAAATGCAAAAAGAGCTAGAGGTGAAGAGTATGAACGTTAAAAATGAAAAAATAATGAAGCTAGAGCTATGTCCCCTTGTTAAAAAGGCCCAACCCCTAATTCTTATGCTAAGAAATGCATATCGAAAGAAAAGGACTAAGAAAAATCAAAGAAAAATCCAAAAGGGGGCAATAAAGAAGGTGTCAAAGTGTTAACTCTAAGCAAATCTTCTTCTTAAAAGGATTACATCTATAAATAATGAATATTCCTAGCTCTATAAAGCTAGTTGGACCATGTAATGACCCCAATCATTACGACTACAAGTGAAGCAAAAAGTGTAATTTTTGTTTTTGTTTTTAGGTAGGAAGGCAACAACGACAATAGTTAAACCATGCAACTTGACAACGAACACCATGCACAGAGATTAGGCAATAGACAACCACTACTCAACACACTAGCACATCAAGCAACTGGGCGAAACATGCGAAAATAAAAGACATATAGAAACAATTACCTACCCGACACAAACACGACAATGCCTACAAGCTAAAGGACAACCTCCATAATCCCGACACAACAACTTGATGACCAGTAGATAGAAAGATATACGATGCACAAAACGAATACGTTAAGGCGTTACAAACTAGCACCAACATCAGTTACAACAAACAACGCCCACATCGGGAAGCACTGACTCCGACCAGGTTAGCATTCTCCTCTAACCATCAGGGCACGTGATGATCCCCTCATCAGGAACCATGCTGTCACCAGGCGATAGGCATGACAACAACCATGGTGCAACAACATAACTAGACCCTTAACACAAGCTAAATTCAACGCGCTAGGAGATCAAATTAACTATCTAAACACCTAATGACTAACCCTAGCACCCAATCGACAATTCAACAAGACAACTATGACATTCATACAACACAATAATTTCCTTGTGCAACAAAATTAATCTGTACATATTAAATGATTATTATTAAAACAATAGTTCATTGCAACTATATTCCAATTCCCAATGTTAGATAAGTATAAATCACTTTCCTTTAAAACTGAAACTAGATCGCTATCTTATGAAATTGCTATCTTTTAAAACTGGAACTGTACATAGAAAATAATAGTTTTAGTGCAATTGATCACCAAATTATTCACATAACAACAAATTGATTAAAATGTAATTGTTGTGATTTATCAATCCAAAATATCACTGGCAAGTAAGTTGTTGTCACATAATGCGCAACTTAACAATAAAATAAATAACGAGAAAATAACATTATAATCGTTGTCTAAAAAAAATATAAAAATTCGCTCATGATGAAATAAATCACTCACAAAAATGGTGGTTCATTATAAACTCTACCCATGTTGTTCATTATATAGTATAATGTTGTTGTCTTATTATTATATAGACTACATATAATAAATGTTGTCAATATAATTATAATAACTGTCAACACTGTCATACAATCAACGTTGTCATAAAATCAAGATTACTGTCAAATGCTATCAATAAACATTAAAATCGTTGAGTAATAACATTTACTGTCAACATATTAAAACTGTCATAAATGCAGTTACCATTATATGTAAATCGTTGTTTTTATCACTACCGTAAGTAACATAGATATCAATTATTAAATATCTTCATTGTGATAGCATAATAAAATCGCTACGACACATCATGAGAAATATCACTGAGATATCTTAAAGGAAATCGTTGTGACATCCTAAACAAAATCGTTGTCATAACATTAAAATAAATAATCACCGTGATAGCCAATTAATGGTTGGGATAAATTTAAAAGGAAATATTGATATATAAATAAAAACACATACATAACCCTTCATATGGAAGCGCATACATATGTAAATTGCAACCGCTATGTAAATCGCAATCCATATATTAAGAAAAACACAGTCACTATATCAATGACATTGTAGTCTATATATTAATGAAAGCGCAGACAATAATGATGACTTAAGTGTAAATTAACTCTGATATATAATCGCTGTCAACATTGTGTGTGTTTAGGGCAAGTCTAAAATGCTTTAGGTAGTGGAATGGATGCAATGTACGCTGCATTTTGGTAAAAAATAAAACGCATAGTAAATAACAATGGGGTAAACTAAATCACGTGGTAAATGAAAGTGGTATGAAACCGTTCGCATGGTAAATCGTGGTTCAAAGAACTGATTCAATAAAATTCATGGTTCAAACAACAAAATAAAAACTGGTCACAATACAGAGGTTTTATTGACAGTAAAACGAATTCATGGGGGCACATGAAATTTTGGTTTCAATAGTAAAACAAAATCATTCAGTTTCAATTCCACCACATTAAGACGCAGTCAACACATGCATTAAAACATTGTCAATCAGTAACAAGGTTGTTATTCAATGCAATCCACGTAGAAAACACAGGTACAACAACCATGAAAACGCAGGTATAGGAAAACAATGGAAACATGAATCATGAAATCATAGGAAAGAAACCATGGAAACGCTATATGAAAATGAAGAAAACGTAGGTGTAAATGCTAACAACATTATCACTATCTTCTAACATCACCATGTATCGTTGTCTCTTACATCCATAGCTTTCTTTAATATATAAACACAATCTATTAAATATATGGATGAATGGTTGTGTAAACATACATAGTGTTGTCTAATAAATCATGAATGATTGCTATCCATGAATCACTGTATCTCAAGAGTTTCACTGTGTTTTTATCATAAATAAAACCATAACTAAAGAACAATAACACCATCACTAAAATGTTGTGTAAAACGAAATTACAGTGTATCGAACCAAGAAAAATCGTTGTGTAAAATCCATAAGGATCCAAAACTAAGGAACAAAAATCACAACCAAATGCGGAGTACAAATGCCCAACAAATCATGGTTTCATATGGCGTAAAATGCCAAGAAATCGTAGAGAATAAAAGGCCTTCCAAAAATGGAGAGGTGATAAAAACACAGAGAGTATTAAGTCGTTCACATAGAGAAATGATAAAAAATATGCAGAGATCCTTAGTCACAAGAAGGCGAAGGAAAATCATTTTTCCATGAATCAATCAATGCAGATAAGAGTAAGGGTAAATGACTGGGAAAGAATTATCCTTTGCTTATCATCCATGCACAGAAAAGAAGGGCATTAGAATCTATAGGTCTTTAAACACCGAAGTAACAATCGTCGATTCAGCTCCTGGCCGACTGCTCAGGCATGGACTGATGACCTAGGGATAAGGGTGGAATACCAAGCACAATATCTTCATAATAATCAATAAAACCCATTCAGATAATTTATTGAAATCAGAAGTTGAGTTTGCCAAGGGAAATCCATTCATAAAACAACAAGCGAGGTAATTACAATACCATAGGAAAGCAAAGCAAGATAACGCATGGAAATGAAATCTTAAACCGAGCACAAAGAAATAACATATGTAAATTTAATTTCATTGCAAGTAACAATTAAACTGGTGTACCTTATCCCAACGTGACTTCTCAGTAGTTTTTGTCCCACGTACGCTCCTTTCAGCTTCCACTTGTCGACCGATGTGAACTCACTGGTACCTCCCAACCAATGCTAGGGGTACTCTTCTTCCCCCTGAGCCCCTTGAGCTACAAAGGGGCCACACACACTATACCAAAGAACAACTAGCACCCATCTCGCCTTACAAGGTCGAGATACCACTCATTGCCCGAGCTGGGTATCCCAACTCCCACAAGATAAGTCCAGTCAAGACAAAATTTCAGCAGTGTAATGTTATGCATAAAGATCAGATCCATACTCCTCCTCCTCCATCCTTTTTATAGAGTTTTTAAGTGATTTATTTCCCAAATTCCCTTTTAATTTCTTTTTCATTAATTTAATCAGAAAAATCTCCCCCGTACACATGTCACCCATCCCCCTAGTTTCACCATAAATTAATTTCATTAATTATTCTATTATTCCTATTTCCCTCACCCACCAAAGAACATTCATAAAAATGCTCCTTAGTGTCCCAATATTCCCTTACACATATTAAATTACTTACGCCTTTACTAAATTCCTAGTTGAGTTCATAACTAGAAAGTTCTTAAGGACAAGATTCCTTACTAAGTTAGACATTCAACTTTTTCCTTACGTTTCCCTTTTTCTTTATGTTTCCCCTTTTTCCTTTAGTTTTTTATTTCTTTTAAGTTTCCCTCTGTTTCCATTATAACTAAAACTCAAATTAGCAAGTGTAGAAAAACAACCATTTACCCCTTTTTCTTTTTAATCAAAAATTAAATTAGCATATGTAGATAAAACAACCATTTCCCTTTTAAAATTTTAATCCCCCATTGTAATTTGATTTTAATAATTTAATTGAATTTCTTACCCCCTTCTTGTTACATGTTTAATTATGATTATTATTTTTGACCACATGTGTTACTTAGACCTAGATTTTAATTTCACTAAGTTGGGTAACATTTTTATTAGGGAAAATGTTTTTAAAGCTTACTTATCACACCATTCATTTTAAGGCCAACTAGGTTTATTCACTTACCCATTAAAATCATGATGTGCACTTCAGGACGCACTAGGTGCTCCAAGGGTTCCACTCTCCTTTTTCCATTTTCCTTGTGCGACATGATCTTCATAACGCACTACGTGCTCCAAGGGTGCCACTCGCCTCTTTCCTCTTTCCTTGTGCGATGTGCCCTTTAGGACGCACTACATGCTCCAAGGGTGCCACTCACCTCTTGACTGACTTGGTAGACATCAAAAACCCCTGGAGTCAATATTCCACTAGGTGATCTTGTGGGAGACTAAGGGCCTTTAAGGAATAAGGCCTGTGGCTTATTGGGCACCGCTTAGAATCATCGTGAGAAACTGTCGCAGTCTTCCCTCAAGACATCGTGGGTCTTCTCGAACTAGGTAATCGTTAACCTACCGTTCGAGCCACAATGAGGGTGCTAGTAGGTTGTGGCAATGTTTTTGTCCACACCTCTCCCTCAAAGTCTCTGGTTGTCGTGTGTGACCCCTCTACTCCACATGCAAGTCTAGTCAGAAAGCTATCATCAACTTTCATCATAAATGAATCATGTCAGCAATAATAATCAATCATCATAACATCTAATCAGATGTACATATGTTATATCAAAAACAATCAAACCCTAATAGTCCACTCCTTGACTCGATTCGGAGTCCAAGGGGTTTCATCGATGCCTCTGCATCCTTGAGTTCCAAAGTCCTACACACTCAGGAGAACCCAGTAAATAGCACCTGTCTATGCAAATACACAAAATAACATATCATCATATCCATAA